>APFE031361160.1:100361-308119 GCA_000404065.3 Pinus taeda | reverse complement strand
GGAATTTTGAAAACTTGGCATTTTTGGAAAGGGCATGCAAAGATAAAAATTACCAATACTTGGGAGAAGCTTGATTTGAGATTTGAGCCTCCAAAAGCTCAAAATACATCAAAAAAATGACTTTCTGCCCACTTTTTGAGTTGCAGAAAGTGACCTTGGGAGAAATGGTTTTTTGAGGGGGCAAAACAACTCCAAATTCAGAAATTCCACTTGGGATGGAAAAGTAGACAGACCAAGCTTTCCAATGAGCCATCTTGCACCTGATTTGGACCAGTGGAACCCACTCAAAAGTTGCTGCAAAGGTGCGTGGACGTGAGAGCCAGGGGCGCGGATGTGAGAGCTAACTTTGCCAAAATTGACTTTTTTGGTCAAAAAACACTGTTTTGACTATGGTTGATTATTTTTACTTGTAGATGATGGATAAATGTAATATTTTCATGGCACTTTGATAGATTTTACCTCTCTTTACTCTTCTAGAAGCTTCCTTGATGTAAAAAGAGAATAATTAATGCATGAATCAGTTAGCTAAGTAATAGAGGCAAGTTGTTGAGCTGCCTATTATCTAGTGCTTAGTTTGGAATTAGTTCAAACTGCTCCTAGAAGGATGAGCTCGACCCCTAGAGGCAAGGGAAGAGGTTAGCTTGCCTATATTATGTGTTTTCTTAGTCATTTTGAGAGGTTGGAAGGTTGGACTCTTGAGGGAGAAAGTTTTCATTGTATATTGTACATCTATCTTTGCAATTTCAAGAGGAAGAAGGCCAGGGTTTTGCAGACATCCTTGTGGATTCTTGTGGATTGTAGTGTTGATGGTGTGTTCTCTACATGTTATTGTAAGTTTGTTTATGTATTCTACATCTCTCTTTTGCTTCCATTTGAACAGATGAAGTGGTAAAGTTTGAATACATGCTTTGACATGCTCAGCTTTTTAGTTTGTTCAAAATTTATGTTTTCTGCTATCTAGAGAGGATTCAAATGGTTGTTTTCCCTCTTTAGCTCCTTCTCTATCATCCCTGATCATCCATCTCAGATTAAGGCATCACCGCTCACTCCTACCTTGCCCCAAAGATCCCCCTGCAAAAACTGTGCTCAATCCCCACACCCTGAATTGCACTCCTTCCAATTGCCACCAAAAAAAACCAAAAATCTTTAAAATCAATCCCCCTTATCAGTTTACTAGCCTAAAATCCTTGTTCCTAATTGGTCAACTCATCCCATTGACAAAATCCATCGAGTTTTGACCCGAGAGAGCCTTCTCATACCTCGTAGGGCTAGCTACGAGGTGAAATGGTTTGATGTAGCCTTGAGAGTTTGTCTATCTCAGCCTAGGTGAATTCCAAGCGCTAACACATTTAATCTTTATTGGTAGTTTAATCTTTGATTATACCGCTATATATATAAATAAAATAAAATGAATCAAATAGTTCTAAAACCCTAATCTTTAGTTTCATTGTATATTTAGATCGTTATAAATAATTAATTTTGATCCTTAGTATTAACCTATTATTAAATGTTACATATATCAATGTAAATAACCATTCATATATATATTGATATTAGTACTCTTATATATATATATATATATATATATATATTTATAATATAATATTATTTATTAATATATTATAATTTATTTGAATATAACATAATAAAAAAGGATTCTGTTATTATTTTTAATCTTGATTATATATCGGTTATATATAAATGAGTCAATTATCATAAAAAAATAGCCGTTAGTAGGATAATAGATAAATATATTTATATTATATTTTTATTAAAATAAACAATTACTAAATTAATAAAATAAAATATATTTTTATTAAAAAAAATACATAAATAAATAAATAAATTTACATTCCCCCTCTTTCCCTCCCCTAGTCAAACATAGATGTTATCTTTTAGCTGTTAGGTTGACTTGTCTCCCTATTTAACCCTCTTCCTAGATCTGTTTCTTCATCGTGACCTAAAGATCAACCACACTCGTTGGTTCGAAATGCATAAACCAAAATCTTCAATATGATTTCCTCCGAAAAATTCTTTATACATTCTATCTTATTTCTGCCTCTCCTTTGGATACTTTGGATCATTGGTTAAATGATAGTGGAGCCTCAAGGCATTTCATTGTATATAAGGAGGTCCTCTCAAATTTAGTTGAGAAGAAATCTAATCTAAAGAATATACTTGGAGATAATGCCACCTACCTCGTAAAAGGGATAGGAACTATCACTCTTCACTTGAACTATGGTTAGACCATACTTCTTCAGGAAGTCTTGTATGTGCCCGATTTGAAGAAGAATTTGGTGTCTATTTCTATGATTAAAGACAAAATCTTGAAAGTAGCATTCATTGATGGAAATTTATGTGTATGGAATAGAAATTTCAAAGATGCATTTATTCCTGGATTTAGGATTGATGGCGTTTATCAAGTTTGTGGAAGTCCTTTGGGAGCATTGGCAAGTTATACCTCTATTCAATGTGAGCTATGGCACTGGAGATTCGCTCACATACATTACAAAGTCTTAACTCGGGTAAGGAAGATGGTCACAGGGATTCCCGGGTTTCATATGAACTATGAATGAGTCTGTCCAGGTTGTGTAGCTAGGAAACATGCAAAGGGACCATTCCCTTTTAGTAAAAGCAAGACAACTAATATTCTTCAATTGATCCATTTTGGTCTGTTTGGTGCCTTGCCCGTAACTTCGTTAGGAGGATACATATACTATGCAATTTTTGTGGATGACTTCTCACAAAACCCATGGATTTATTGTTGATTTCTGGTAGCATTGGATGTGCTCTAAGTCTCAATTTTGCAGGGAGGCTTAGGAACATGTATTCCAATGATCCCAAAAAGCGTTTTGGGAAATTCCACCTAAAAACAATTTTATTAAAATAATTAATTATTTTTAAAGGGACCCTAAGTCTAAACTTAGGAAAATAAAATAATTAAAAGGTATTAATATAAGCCATGGTTGTAACTTCTAGAAGAACACAAGGATCAAGAAGAAATGATCTTAGCCATTGATTAGCTTCTAATTTGGGTTGTTGAATGTCAACGAGGAGATTATTTAAGGAGGCTTGAGGGTCACTTGGAAGCACACATAGAGAGTTAAGAAGTTTGATTTTCTGACGCAGAGTAGAGGAGTTGCTGGGAGAATTTCGATAGTGAGATTTTGCAGTGAGGGGTAGGGATAATTGGGTTGGAGTATCTTCTCCAGAGCCCAGGATACGCAACAGAGAGGTAGAGGGACACCAGGAGGAGGTAGCATAGACCTAGGAGGGGTTGATGTTGGGCCAGAAGGGCCCATGCGTGCTTGACGCAGAGCCAGAAGGGCTCACGCAGAAGCAGCGTAGTCTTTCAGTAGAAGTCCGAGATTTGTTGGGGAATTGATGCCTGAGTTGGGAGGGTTGACGTCAGAGCTCCAGGAGGCAAGTGGACCTAGCGCAAAGTTGACACAGGGCCTTTGAGGCTAACGTAGGGCCTACGCAGGGCTAGTGCAGAGATAGCCGGGGACAGTTGGTTCAGATGCCGGATCAGCCAGGACTTGACGAGTAGAGTGAGGTAAACTCGCTAAGTTTTTCTTCTAGTTTATTTCTTTGTGACTGGATTGCCAGAAGGCCATCCAGAGTTGTATTCAGAATACTTCTTCATAATAATAAAAACCCTCAGATCTGTTGCATCAGTTTTCCCGCATTGGGTTTTTCCGGGGACATTTGTCCAAAAAATATTGTGTCACTTGTGTATCTTTCTCTATTGTTCTGTTCTTGTTTTGGGAAAATTAATTAATTAAGTGAAGGATGTAGTTGTATTAGCTTCGATATTTGCTATAAGAAGCAGTAGATAGTTTGTTTCAGTAATTAAAACATAGGAGAAGTTTAATCGGTTGCTGCAGTAGTAGATTCGGGTGGGATTCTCGAATTTTCACATGGTATCAGAGCGAGTGCAAGTGAAGCCAGAAGAACAGTGCCAGAGAACCCAACACTGAGAAGAAGAGGGAAATCAAAAAAGCTGCAGGATGCAACAGTTCGAAACCCTAGAGGGTTTGCATAGTCTTAGTAGGAGGGCTGATTTTTGAGGCCGTCTCTCTCTGAGTGGGTCGACAAATTGGAAGGACTCCCAGTTTGAAAGTTTGATGTGGTAGAGGGAGCAACATTTAAGCCTTAGCATGAGGAGAAGCTGGTGGGATGCAGTGCTTTGTACAGGCCGTTTTGGTTGGAAGAGAGACGTCAGAAGAGAAGAGAAGCACAATGAGGAAACTTTTCCTCAGTAGACTTCCTGCCAAGAAGTTCGTTTTCTTATTGGCTGAGCAGCAGTAGTAAGAACCGAAGAGGAGATTTTCGACATTTGTGGCAAATATGGCAACTAGTGGATTAAGGGATCAAGATAGGTTGGATGGAGCATCTAACTATGTCATCTGGAAGGCAAGGATGTCATTCCTTCTAAATGAGCATGCCCTTAAGACATATGTCGATTGTGTGGTGGTTGTGCTTGCAGATGTAGATTCGTTGCAGAAGTACCAAGCTGAAATGGAAAAGGCAAAAAGAATGATCCTCGACACAGTGAAGGATCATGTTGTCTATCACATCGCTAGCAGAGGGATTACTAAGGAGATGTGGGATGCGTTGTCTATGCTATATCAGGGATCTTCTGAGCAACGAGAGATGTACTTGGAGCAGAAGCTGAGATCTGCTCAGATGTAGAAGAGGGAGCATGTGGGTCCATTCCTCACGAAGCTTCAGGAGACCCATTGTGAGTTATCTTCTATGGGGTCTACACCTCAAGACTCAGAGTTGGTGAGACTGGTCCTCAATTCTATCTTAGATGAGTGGCAAGTCTTTGTCCAGAGTATCTTGGGCAGGGCAACTTTGCCGAATTGGGATGAGATGTGAGCAGTTCTCAAGCAAGAGGAGCTGAGGAGAGACATGGTCAAGTGTAAGCTTGACGGAAGCAGCGACAGTGGGCCGAAGCCCGAGGAGGAGGAGGATAATGCAACCCTTGCATCTAAGGGGCAACAGGAGCAACAAAGATGTAAGGACGTCTCAAAGATACAGTGCTTTAGGTGTGGTGAGATGGGTCACTAAGCTACATAGTGTCGTCTAAAGAAGAAGGACAAAGATGAGAAGCACAATCCGAAGGCTGTGCCCACGAAGATTGAGGAAGAGGAGTTCGTCATGACAACCAAGATACCTCCATGAGGGAGGTGGGCTGATTTGGACCTGTAGTTTGAAAGAGCTACAAATGGGCAGGATCCTTGAGGAGCCCACCTTTTGGATCAATTCCTTGCTACGGGAGCCCAGATCAAAAGTAGAAGGATGGACTAGTGTCGGATGGTGTCGAGGAGTTTCAAAGAGATAGTTGCAGTGGCTAGGAGCGCCAGAGACTGAACAACACACAACAGAGTTGGTAGCAGTGCAGATGGCACAGAGCAGAGGTTAGCAGTAGCGCAGTAGATTCAGAGGGTCAATGTGGAGACTAGCAGCTGTCAGGTTCCAACATTCACATGGTATCATACTGAACACAGTTAGTTCAGTACTTTGGGATGTTTTTCCATTTCTGATAGAGTTGCAACAACAGTTTGCAATCCAGTGGCAGTTGGCAGTGGTAGTGCCAGCAATAGCATAGATGCAAAATTGTAGAGGGAGTTGCAGTACAGATGCAGTGTTGACAGTGGTAGGGTTAGCAGCAGTACAAATGCAACATTTGCGCAGTGGTTAGTGTACAGTATGTCAAACATCAACATTGCAGAAGGAGATGTTATAGAATAGAGTGATGCTCCAGCAGGGTGAATTGTTAGAGCACATTCCTTGCTAAGAGGGAGTGTTGATTTCTGGTAGCATCGGATGTGATCTAAGTCTCAAATTTTCCAAGGAGGCTTAGGCACATGTATTCCAAAGAACCCAGAAAGCATTCTGGGAAATTCCACCTAGACACAATTTTATTAAAATAATTAATTATTTTTAAAGGGACCCTAAGTTTAAACTTAGGAAAATAAAATAATTAAAGAGTATTAATATAAACTGTGGGTCTAACTTCTAGAAGAAGACGAAGATTAAGCAAAAATGATCTTAGCCATTGATTAACTTCTAATATGGGCTGTTAAATGTCAACGCGGAGATTATTTAAGGAGGCTTGAGGGTCACTTGGAAGCACACATAGAGAGTTCAGAAGTTTGATTTTCTGAAGCAGCGCAAAGGAGCTACCGAGAGAATTTCGATATTGAGCTTTTGTAGTGAAGGGCAGGGATAGTTGGGTTGGAGTATCTTCTCCAGAGCCTAGGATACGCAGCAGAGAGGCAGAGAGACACTAGGAGGATGTAGTGCAGACCCAGGAGGGGTTGATGCTAGTCCAGAAGGGCCCATGTAGTGCTTGACGCAGAGCGAGAAGGGCTCATGCAGAAGCAGCGCAGTCTTTCAGTTGAAGTCCAAGATTCGCCGGGGAATTGACGCCTGAGCCGAGAGGGTTGATGTCAGAGCTCCAAGAGGCAAGTAGACCCAGCGCAGAGTTGATGCAAAGCCTTTGAGGCCGACGTGGGGCCTACACAGGGCCAACACAGAGATGGCCGAGGACAGTTGGTTCAGCTGTCGGATTAGCCGGGACTTGCTGGGTAGAGTGAGGTAAAATCACTAAGTTTTTTTGCTAGTTTATTTCTCTGTAGCTAGATTGCCAGAAGGGCATCCAAAGTTGTATTCATAATACTTCTGCATAATAATAAAAGCCCTTAGATCTGTTGCACTGGTTTTCCTGCATTATGTTTTTCCGAGGGCATTTGTCCAAAAAAAATTGTCACTTGTGTATCTTTCTCTATTGTTTTGTTCTTGTTTTGGGAAAATTAATTAATTAAGTGAAGGCTGCAGTTGTATTAGCTTCAATATTTGCTATAGGAAGCAGTGGATAATTTGTTTCAGTAATTAACAAATAGGAGAAGTTTAATCAATTGTTGCAGTAGTAGATTCGGGTGGGATTCTCGAATTTTCACATTTATTTCTTGAAGTGGAAGGATGAAGTGTTCAAGTGGTTTCGTTCTTTCAAAGTGTTGGTGGAGAATCAAACAAGAAACAAGATCAAGACGTTGAGGACTGACAATGGAACCGAATATGAATCCAATGAATTTAATGACTTTTGTAGATAGGCAGGGATTAAGAGGGAGACCATTGTTCTATACACTGCAGAGCAAAATGGTTTTTTTGAAAGAAAGAATCGATCTATTAGGGAAGCCATCGTGCCATGATCTATGATCAAGTTCTATTGAAATTCTTGTGGGGAAACACTGCTAACATGGCTGTATGTGTTCAAAATAGAAGCCCTCATCAAGCTTTGGATTTCAAGAGAGCCGAAAACGTTTTCATTGGTAAGAAACCTGATGTTTCTCATTTTAGAATATTTGGCTGTCCTATGTATTTTCATGTGCCTAAAGAGAAAAGGAACAAGTTGGAAGCTTTTGGAAAGAAAGGTGTATTTGTTGGATACAGTGAAAATTCAAAGGCATTTAGAATCTATGTACCTGGTATAAAAGAAATAAAAGGAAGTAGAGATGTTACCTTTGATGAACACACTGCCCTCAAGAAAGCCAAAGATCTCTGCATTGCAAGAAAGGATGATGATGCTACTAAAGAAAAAGAATAACCTCCAATGGATGAGCCTGTGCCCGATGTTGATGGCCAAATAGATCCTTTTGATCCACCTACTTGTGATCCCTCAACCTCAAGGAAAAGACCACTATGGCTCAAGGATACACTTGAAGATGCTGAAAAACATGCCGCTTGAAGAGGAACATTTCATGAAAGTAAGAAACCCAACATGTATCAAGGGTATGTGGCTACCATGAGTACTATTTTTGAAACTGAACCTTGCACCTTTAAAGAAGTCGTGAAGCACCAAGTATGGAAAGATGCTACGTCTAAGGAATATAAGTTGATCATGAAGAATGATGTCTAGGAAGTGGTGCCTAGACCCAAGGACATGTTCATGGTCACTTTAAAATGGATTTACAATATTAAACATGGAGATGATCGAAGTGCTGAAAAATATAAGGCAAGGTTTGTGGCTTGTGGTTTCTCTCAAAAGGAAGGAGTGGATTATGATGAAATATTTGCACTAGTCTCTCGATATACCACTATCTTATCCATAATTGCTCTTGCTACCAATCAAGGATGGAGCCTACATCAAATGGACGTCAAGACTGCTTTCTTGCATGGCTCACTCAAGGAGGGAGTGTACTTGGAACAACCTCAGGGGTTTGAAGTACAAGATCAAAGGACACATGTATGCAGGTTGAAGAAAACCATCTTTGGGGTTAAGCAAACCCCTAGGGCTTGGTATGAGATGATTGATAACTATCTTATGAAGTTGGGATTTACAAGGAACTATGCTGATCCAAACCTATACTTCAAGGCTGAAAAAGATATGCCACTTATTTTGGTTTTATATGTCAATGATCTATTTCTGATTGGTGTAGACCCTCTCATTTATCAATGCAAGAGGGAGTTGACATCCGAATTTGAGATGAATGACCTAGGACTGATG
The DNA here is from genome assembly GCA_000404065.3 of Pinus taeda. NCBI lineage: Eukaryota > Viridiplantae > Streptophyta > Pinopsida > Pinales > Pinaceae > Pinus > Pinus taeda. Next base: position 299,601 of record APFE031361160.1, on the reverse strand, counting down.
CATTACTTCCTAGGCTTGGACGTCTGGCAAAAGTCAGGCAAGATTTTCCTTTCTCACGGGAAATGCATTGTGAAGCTGCTAGAAAGATGTGGGATGGTGGAATGCAAGTCTGTTTCTACTCGATGGAACTAAACTTCAAGAAGCTATGTGAAAGTGTTGCGGGTCCATAATTGGTAAATCCTTCCGAATATAAACAACATGTGGGGGGCCTGACATTCTTGGTAAACTCTTGACTGGACATATTCTTCGGTGTAAATACTTTGAATCAATTTATGGTTGAGCCTCATCACATACATTGGGTTGCTGCTAAGAATCTCTTAAGATAGCTTCGTGGCAATATCAACTATGGTCTGAGATCCACTACAGGAATTTGAGGCTACATAGATATTCTGATGCTGATTAGGCTAGCAGTGTAGTGGATAGAAAGGGTATGTCAGGATGTTGCTTCTCTTTGGGTTTTGGTTCAATTTCTTGGATATCAGGAAGTAGAAATCGGTTGCTCTAAGCACTGCTGAGGCCGAATATATTGCAGCTAGTATGTGTTGAAGAAAGTGTAACTAGGTTTGGTCTTCATAAATGTAAATTTGACATTTGTATTTTTTCAAGAAAGAGAAATTATTTTTATGAGTTTCTTGCTCATTGATGTAGGTCAAGCACATGTTTAAGTGCTTCTAGGAAGTCAAAGTGTCAATGTATTTATGTAAGACCCTTAGAGGGCATGTTACACTATGTAGAATATTGTATAAGGTCAAAGAAATTTCAAATACCTCCAAGCCAAGTACAAGTCTCTCCATGTAGATACATCTTTCAAAAAAGCTAAATGATGAAAAATGATGAAGAAAATGTATGTCAACCTACAATGAGAAAGTCGGCCTAAAGGAGGGACAATCCTCTATAAATAGAGGTTGTCCACTCCCTCAAAAGATAACGAAAAACATCTCTGAATTTAGCGAAGTGAAGTAGCTAAAAAAGAGAAGGGAAAACCTTGTCTAAAGGGTCTCCTATTGCAGCGAAGGAAGGAGGAAAACCGAAGTGAAGAGGACTGTTTCTAGGGCTAGAAACAGTCACATGTGCGAAGAAAGGGAGGTCAAGTCTACAGGTATGACAGCAAGGACAAAACAGTCCATGAACTAGTGTTGTTTGGGCTTGAAACTAGGCCTACAAGGCCTCCCAAGTCAAGTGAAGAAGCCTATCTCTCTAGCAAAGGAAAATGACCTAATTCTGTAGGGTTCCTACCATATGTGGCAAAACGAGGGCTTTTATCCAGTGACATCAAGTTTGCAAACCTACCTCAAGAAGAATCTTGTTGGATCAAGAGAAGGGTGTTTGTTTAAGAGAAGAACATCTTGAAGAAAGGAAGAAGAATATCTCATCAAGAAGCTAACATAGCCAAGGTCTATCTCTAGACGAAGATGTGAAGAAAAGGAAGAAGTGTTGGGGAGCAAAGTGCTTGAAGGAGGAAGTCCATGTGCTAGGGAACATAGTGCAGAAAAGAGGAAGGACTTGACTTCTGCTTGGAGGACATCCTAGTCAAGCGTTTAGGGTTTGGCATTGCTCAATAAGAAGCTTCAATAAGAGAAACTTACCGAAGGGTTTTCCTCTCTAATAGAGAGGTTTTGGCCTTGGCAAAGAGCCAATATTTTGTGTTCTTGTCTTTTTGATTTTGATAGCAGTTTGATGAAACACACACTATAATAATAAGAAGATCAAGCTAAGATAATTGTATAAGTGCATCACAAATTGTTATCAAGTAGAGAAGAATGCTAATATACATCATTGCCCTTGATTCTTCAACATGGTATTAGAGATAAGGTGACACATCAAGGAAAGGGCATCTCAAGAAAACTAATCAAGGAAGGACATCTACAAAAGTTGAAGCGTCTAACCAAGAAGTCTCAATCACTTCAAGGACAAGAAGGTCTACCATCTATCATTCATCAAGGAAGACTACAAAGCAAGAAGAAGAGCCTTACATAAAGGCACCTCCAAGAACAGTAAATCAAAGCAGGACCTACATCAAGCTACAAGTCATTAAGCAACTCTCATCATCAAGCAAGTCCACTTGGAGAACATCAAGATCTAAGGAAGGCAAGCCATCAAATCTTCAAGGAGAAAGCAAGTCTACTACATCTCAAAATCTATCAAGTAAGTATATGTCCCCTTCTAAATATACATCAATGTCTTTTTGCAAGGAAAACAATAAATTGGTAGGTACCAATAACTTTCTTACATGGAAGAAGAGGATTGATTTACTTCTCAAGGAGAATAAACTTCTAGAACACATCAAAGGGAATATCACTATCCCTGCTAAGGAACAAACTCAAGCCTTAGCCAAGTACAATAAGGATAAGACAAGAGTTCGAAGGATTCTAATAGAATCCATCAAGGACTTTCTCATTCCTTATGTCTCCAAACTTGAAACATCAAAAGAAATCTATGATAAAGTAGTAGAGCTATTCTTGGTAAGCACAGTTGGAGAAGTGATATCTCTTCGAAATGAGTTGTACAAGATGAAGATATCAAAGGAAGGAATAGCTCCCTACTTCATGAAGATCTCTGAGATGAGGGATCAACTTCAAGAGCTAGGGGAAGTCATGTTTGATAGAGAAATGACAACCATAGTACTCAATGCTCTACTTGAGGATTGGAGCAACTTCACATCAAGCATATATTCCAAGAAGGAAGCCACCCCACTAAGTGAAATGTGGTCTCTATGCAAGATAGAGGAAACAAGACTTAAAGCAAAGGAAGATGTGGGATCAAAGGAGCAAGCATTTGCTAACATGGCCAAGAGAAAGGGAAAATTTGGCAAATCTGGTCCACGAAGAACAAATAACAAAGATATGTCCAAAATCCAATGCTATGGATGCCAAGAATATGGACACTACAAAAGGAATTGTCCTAAACTAAAGAAGGACAACAACAACAAAAGAAAGAGGGAAGAAGCTCACATGACTCGAGGTGAAAGAAGAAGAAAAGAAGCAAAAGAAGGAAGATCCTCCAGATCTCTACTATGACCAAGTCAAACTCTTTACTTAAAGTCTTCTTTCAAAGTTTTGAGTAGGATAGGAGCATGTAGTAAACTGTAATAGAATAAAATTGCATGGCTAGAAACATCTTCTAGAATCTAGAAGCATGAAGTACATAGAGTTCTAGATACTCATGTAGAAAGAACATTTATAAACGAGAACAAAATGCATGGTTAGAAATATCTTCTAGAATATAGGAGCATGGTAGATATAGCTCAAGATATTCATGTAGAAGGAGCATACTTAGAATAGGACCTCATCCACAATGAAAGAAAATTGATCATGATTAAGAATCTTAGAAGACCGCCATCATCAAAAGGAAAGAAACGTTTGCAGGGTAAGGGTCTTCAAGATCCTATGATAGAATCTTCAAAAGAAGATTCATAAACAAGCAAATGTCTCATTGGGAATCCCATTCATGGGATTCAAGAAAAGGATGATATGCATGCCAGCTAAGATGAAGCAAGAAGGGCCACACCAAGGACAACCAAATGAAGCTAAGATGATCAAAGGAGAATCAAGATGAGGTATGCATGCATCAAAGTTTAGTCATGCTATCATTTGCATGTTATTGAGTCATGGGAATAGTTCTATAACATGATCAAGTAGGAAAGAATCTCTTTCACCAATGACATGCTTGAAGGCATGAGTGTTGATTTTAGGTAGCATCAGATGTGCTCTAGCTCCGAAATTTTGTGGAGGGGCTAGAACACATGAGATTTGCAGAACCCAGAAATCGTTTGGAGAAATTCCACCTGGATGAGGAGTTATTAAAATAATTAATATTTTTAATGAGTTCCTAAGTCTAAATTTAGGAAAATAAAAATCTTAATGTGTATTAATAAAAATATGGGTGAGAAGGTTTTAAGTGATGAGGATCAAGCTAGTTCTAATCTGAGCCATTGATTAGAGATTAGATCACGACTGTTGATTCATCAACAGGAAAAGTATAAGAGGAGGCTTGAGGGTCAGTTGGAGAGACACGGAGGAGATCAAAGAGTTCGATTTTTCTGGGGCGTGGTTTGCTGAGAAAATCGAGCTAGTGGTCCGAGTTGCAATGAGGGGCAGTTGAACAAGGGAAATTATGTCCGAGGCCGAAGAATACATAGTAGAGAGGCAGAGCAGCACCTAGAGAGACAACGCAGTCCCAGAGGGGGTGACGTAGAGGCCGTAGAGGCTGACGCAGAAGCCGTAGGGGTTGACACAGGGCCTTAGAGGCAGCACTGGGGAGATTCTGTGGGGCAGAGAGGGAGCAGTTCAACAAATCAACTTTCTGAGCAAGGAGGCTCATTGTGGGTGTGACGCAACTCCTAGAGGAGGTGGTGCAGTTCCAGGGTAGATCTTGGAGTAGCCATTGCTGCCCAGCACTAGGAACAACCGGGTCATCTGTGGAGTTTGATCATCCAGTTGTTGGATTTGCTAGAAAATCTGTCTCCAGATAGAGGTACTTCTGCTAGGATTTTTCTTTGTTGGGTGAGCCATATCTGGCACCCTAGTTGTATTCAAGAATCTTCTTAATAATACAAACCCTCTATATGCTGCACCGGTTTTCCCGAATTGGGTTTTTCCAGGGACGATTGTCCAAAAAATAACGGTGTCCCTTGTGTGATTGTCTCATTTTATTTCAATTCTGAATCTGTATGTATGTGTAGGCTGCAATAGTGTTTTTCATCGATGTTTATGAAATTAAATAACTTGTTAATGCAAAGAACAAGTAGCAGATGTTAAACCAGTAATTGCAGTAGGGGTTTCTGATGTATAGATTCAGAAATTTTCACAGTAGACACTAGAACCCGGAGTCATAGAATAGGATGCAAGAATCTCATAGGCTGCTGACTGCTGCAGTGCTGCCTATAGGTCAAAGTCATCGACTTCAAAAACGCCCTTGATCTCTTGTAAGTTGTAACGTACTTCCACAAGGGATATTTAGTTTCTTGAGTTTGTTGTCTTGCTAAATGGATGTTTCTCTCAACATTTGAAGTTGTTGTTGCAGCCCTACTATCAATAGACGGAACACTAGCAGAACCTGATGAAATTGAAAGGGGGGCATTACCAATGGGGATATTCCTCCCCTTTTTTCGCCCCTTCCCTGCTGCCGTTTATTGAGCAATGACTGCTGTAATAATAAGTAAAAAATGTAAGAAAAATGACACACATTTCTGTAGCAAAACTAGAAAAAAAATGGAAGAGAAATCGACATACCTGTTGCTTGAATCACCTCCAAAATACATCTATCTCCTTTGCTGGTTTCTCCCACAGTCACACAGCTCCAAAACCACAAATGCAAGTGAGGAAAAACGGCTGAAATTGGGCTGTTGTCAAGCATGCAGGTCCCTTTTTGCAGAACATGTGTCCGAAATTTGGGATTTTCTGTGGTAGCAAATCAGATTCTCGTTAGACACGAATCCTGATTTCTGGAGATGCAGTAGCCTCGAATCGGGCATGACCCTTCGGAATCGTGTCTGATTCGCTCGATTCATGACATGTGGGGGGGGTGGGGGGGTGAATCCGATTACTTAGTTTATGAGCTTTAATACCCAAAGTAATGCTGGTTGTTGTGACTGCCCTTATTAATGAGATTTATATGTCATCCTCAGCTCAACCAGACTTGACAAATATTAAGTCTACCCTTCATCCTCATTATGGAAATTTTAAAAACTAAAATGGAAAGGGTATAGACCTCAAGAGTGTTGAACAAGTGAGTGAAATATAACACACATATAGCAGACTTTTCTCTTACCAGTATACTTCATTGCTGGAAATTCTTGCAGGCTTACACCTGATATAACAATAATAGTATGAGACTGTGGCTATGCTTAGAATTGTCATATTGACTCTGTAGCCTAACCATAACTCACAAAAGGGCGACTTAATAGCATTTGAAAAGGTCCTATTTCACAATCCCATAGTTGTGCTGAAAAACTCTTCGTATGCTGGAAGAGAAGCAATAGTTGTAACTATGGGCTTATAATTATTGTCAAGATTCTGTTAGAATGAATTTTTGATGCTCAAATTTATAGGAAACAGAGTATTCTCTCTACTGTATTTGTCATTGCTGGAAATATTTTTAAATTCACTATATTAGACATCAGCAATAAGGCTGTAACAATAAAGGGAATCATAAATTTCTGAGTCATAATCAGATGTACACAGGTCTGCAGTATAATAGTTCACTAAAGATATACTGGTGCATAATTTCATATCTTTATGGAAGCCTTTCTTTCACTTAGTTTGTATGCTGATTATAAAGTCATAATTGCATGTCAAAAGCTATGCTTATCATTCTTGGAAATTCATACTTGCTATTCACCCAAACCAGCCTTGTTTCTTCATATAAAAGCTTTAACTGGAAATACCACTGGAGTTTGCCATTTAAACTTGAAAGTAATGCACTTATGAGAGCGCCCTCTGTAATATTCCTACTAGGAAAATGCAGTGATAAGCAAAGAAAATAAGAACATACACACACAAATTCAAATATCTAAGCGAACATCCGGAATACCACCAGAAATAACACTCAACTGAGCCATTTTATTAAATATAACTGTAATACAATGGGGGTTTGGTATGAGTGCACCTAGGTTTGCCAAAAAGGCAAGCTAGACAAGCCCCAGGTGGAAAAGTGCAATGCCCAAATGCTGTAATGTGTAGCTTTGGCTGTGCCCTACGCTGCCCTGGAGGAACTGCACTGTCTGCTGCAAAAGGCTTGCTGTTTGACCCACTTCCAGTGCTCAGAAAATTTCGGGAAATTAACCCTGAACTCCTCCCAAATAACCCACCAAAACCCAAAAAGGGTTTGGACTAATTTTGACCCCCAAAATTGACCCCAAGTTCCCCTGCTCCACCAATCACTGGGAATTTCGGCCCACCTGAAGAAATCACTGCTCTGCGCTCCAAAAAATGGTGCCAAATGCTAGCCAAATTTACCCCTGGAAGTCTCCACCAAATGCAGCTCCAATCAGCCCCAAATACTTGACCCCTCAGCTCCCATGTGTGGCTCAATGAAAGGCTCTACGCAGGCCCATGAAGTCACTGGAAAATGGTGAGGACGTTACAATAAAACCATTCCAGAAATATGCCCAATCAGCCCTCAAAACACCTGCAAATTTAGTGTCCAACCTTCTCTCCAAAGCCCAACAAAAGCACTGCCCCACCAATGTCTCACTCAGGAAGTGTGTACTCCCTTTCTGCGCCCAGTCTGCTAAGAAAGACCCACAAATTTGCCTGTATAACCCCTGGAACAGGTCTGCAATGTGAACTGGAACACCTCCTAGGGATGGCACTTGAAGTCCGCCAAAGGTAGGGTGAGATCTCTGCTTGGAATTCTCGTTGCTGAACAATACTCTGTTGAATCAGCTAAGCAGCTTGATCAAACAATGGTTTGGTTGTCAAATGAGCAAAAGTCCCCAAAATGAGGCTCTTTACCTCTATTTATCTTGCTGCCCCTTTTCTTCCTCCATGTGGGCCTCCACAAGTCAGTCTATTCCACTCTCTCTTCCCACCAATTCAACTCTGGCAAGGGGTACGAATTCCATTTTGGGTTGGCCCCACTTTCCACTTGCATTTTGGTTTATTTCCTCTTCTAATGTTTGGGAGCCGTCTTTCCTTGAAAAGGTTAAGTGGAGTTCTCCTAACCCTCCTTTCCTAAGTTTAAATGCCAAGATCAATGTTGCACGAAGCGGGGACGTATTTTGGAAGTGGTTCCGCGTCAGTTTTCAAAAATCTAGGAAGCGAAGCGTCTGCTATATATATATTTTGCATTTATATTCAAAACTTGCATCTGCTATATTTATATTTTTTTATATTTTTTGCTATATATATTTATATTTTTTGCAATTTTTTTTATATTTTTTTTGCTGAAGCTTGATGCTTCGTATGGCCGAAGGCTGTCCAAAACGCGTTTCGGGCACACGCTTCCTAAAATTTCCAGGAAGCGTGTTTATCAGCCCGAAACGCGTTTTGGACGGACGGCACTTCCCCCATGCATCCGTACGGATCGCGGATCAGGGTTTTGATCCGGGAAGGGGGGGGACGTTTCCTACAACACTCGCTAAGATATCCCCCAATTGCCAAACTGCAAAATTGAAATGCTACTCAACAAAAATCAATTAATTGGGGATATTACACCCTCAAACAATTTAAGTGTTAAAGCAAAGACAACCTTTAGTGACTACACTTTGTGAGCGATTTCCAGCTTCATTAAAACAGAGCACCCTTTCTTTTAATTCAATACAAACATAGAAGTGGCAATCCTTCTTGAAGTTGGCTATCCGTAAGCTTTAGTTAAAGAATTCTTTCATAGGGTGGCTCCCCTAGAGGTGATCTGTTTTCACCATGAAGTGTGGAAAGTGAAAACCTATGTGACAGTGGTGGATCTTTCTGGTTTCACCAATTTGTTGTCAGTGAAGACCTTGCACACCCATAGTGACAAATTGAGTGGTAACTGTTATCACCCCAAGAAACTCACCTAGGTTGTATATCAGTGATGCTCGGGAACATTATAAATTCAACAAATGTTGGATGAAATGATGGATGAATGAAAGAAATGTTGCATACTCAAGCCAGATAACCACTCCTACTATGCTTGACCCCAGACATGGGTGAACACCCCCAGACTACAAGGCTTTTAATCACCAATTACTCACAGTTTGAGGATTTAGTGGAAATGGAGAATACTGACCACACCAACAGATGCACAAGACCATGTGATGGTCGGTTGCAACTAGTAAAGAGGTCTGTAAATCTATTATCTAATGCACAGACAGGATGACAGCGCTCTGGCATTAAAACAACAGAAACCTGCATACAAATTCAATGATACACGCTAAACCCTAACACAGAGGTGGGATGACAGCCCCTCTAATGCTAAATATTAACAACACATGAATAAATGCAAAACAGGCACAGCCTGGAACAAGAAGAAGAAGTAGACAGTGAGCAATTAACAGCAAAAGAAGCTTGCATTAGCTGAAAATGAAGACTAGACGCTGAAGGTATCACAGTAGTTACAGTCTCCAGAATTTGAGCCTTACAACATACTCACTCTCATCTAACACTCATCAATCCATTACATACTCTTTCTGGATATATATAGAGTTTGTTTACAAAATTGCTCTGCAAGGCTATGCGTGGAGGGGTCATAATGGACTACCAACCACATTTACAATTAGATATGGGCCTCTGATAAATTCTGATTGAACAAAATGACCTTTCTGCTGCTCTGCTGTCCTTCTTGAGCAAGTGGAAAGTTATCTGAGAGGAACACCATAACTGTTTAATGCTTTGAACTGCTCGAGGCTGTCCTGTTTCCTTCTTGGCCAAGCTGTTGGTTAATTGCGGCTGTTGAAGCTTTAATTGTGCAGGTACAGGGTGGCTGATCGTTATTTTCCTTCCCCGACAGCAGAGAGCAGTTGAAAGTGGTATAGACAGTGAGGCGGAAGTGTGCACAAGATGAGAACGAGGCTTGACCGTTGGATCGCTTATACGGACAGCCAAAATTTGATGGCGGGAGGCGAAGGGAAGACACAGAGGCAAATTAAATAGCGGAAGGAATCCCAGCCGTCGAATCGCACAGATAAACAACAGAGATTGCTTTGCAGGAGAGGCGATGTGCGATCGCATCGCAACATTGCCTCGCAATATTGAATCACAATTTCGCAACGCGGAAGACAGGGGCGAAGACTTAACACACATGGCTGCGATATGCGATAGCGATCAGATTGCATCACATAATCGCATCGACGGAGAAGATAAGGGGCATAACGGAGGCGACAGGGCGCGGACGCGATTTGCGATAGCGATTAGATTGCATCGCAACATTGCGTCAGAGGAAGTCAAGAGAATAGATTGCGGCAGCGGGCATGGATGCGATTTGCGATCTAATTGCATCGCAAGGGGAAAACAAGGGTAGCGGGGCTAAGGGAGTGTAGGGAGGATAAAGGAGAAGGAGGAGGGCCACAAGCTTTCTTTAAGCACAAACACATCACCAGACCCAAGTTATATCCTTCACCGCTGAAGCTTGTAGCAGAGCTAACACTGGCTCCTTCTGGGGATGAGATCCTCCCTGCGAGGTCTCAAGAACCTGCAGACCAATGCCTTCATACAAAACCAGCTATAAAAACACTTGCCTAGTGTCCATTGGGTATGGAGTCAACTAAACATACAACAGGAAACTGTAAAAGAACTTGATTACAATCATTTAAAACCTGAAAACTTAAACTTCAAAAATTGCCCATTTGCTGGGCCACCAAAATTGTTGCCTATCAGCCGGTTCATCATAGATCAGCAGGACAAGATTTATTTGATCCTCCACCTCAAATAGTTTAGGACATTTGAGCTCATTAGGTAGAGATGATCTATACTTCATCCCCTCTCGGTATACTTTCCTCCTTGGATGTTCTTGACAGGAGCCTTTGTACACTTGCTGAATAATCACTGCTGTTGTGTACCTATTTTTATCTTCTATGGCCTACAAAATAAATATGAAAAATGCATCATTGTTTTCTTATGCAGGGAACACAGATATTTTCTGCTCCTGAATCTTCCTTTGACAATCCTCATCCAAGGAGGAATCGCATGATTGTACATTTTCTTCCTCTATCATCTGGCAAGTTGCCCTTTCTTGCTGTGTGGAGGCCTCCTGGGCAGGCTTCAGAATATTAAGGATGAGATGATCAGCCTCAGCCTTGAGCATTGAATTATATCTTGCCTCAGTGCCTAGTGGGCAACTCTGAGGGATTGTCATTTGAGCAGACAGAGAAACATAAGATGATGGAGAGATTTCCTCTCCCTTTTTGATTGTTGGACTGAGGATAATAGCAGGATGGACGATCAATAGATCTGCATGGTCATTGGAAGCTGGGCTAGCTTCGGGCTCAGATTCTTCGAGGATGAAGGGATCTGCTGCTAGCTGCTCCTGCTGATAAGCTTGTTGTTCTGCAGCTACAACAAACTCATGAGCAGTGCCTATGGATAATGCTTTTTCATAAGCAGCACTGGTTAGAAAAGGAGCACCTTCCAAACCATAGACCTCCTCCTCTTCTTCAAACAACTCTTCTTCCATGAATATATTCCGTAAAAGAGGCCTTACCCCCTTATCCTCATTTGTAACTTTATTTCTTTGCAAAATCTGCAAATGTTCATGTGCTCCTCTATATGGATTTGGAGTTGAAAAAGAAAAGTCACAAGGAGCTCCTGCTTCTTCAGAATACTGCTCAGCTTTTAATTTGGAAACTTCAGAGGCTAATGCCTCTATCATCCTGGCCAATACGTCGATCTTAGGATCTGAGGATGACGAGGATTCACCTCCCTGTCTTCTCTTTTCATCATCACCTTCGAGTTTGTCTGCAGCAATGATGTTTGATTCTACTTCAAAGGCTGCATCTTGCATATCAGCCAAAGAAGTACATCTTCTTTCTCTTAACAACAGGCAGAACTGAGAATCGAAGGCATTGGCATAAGTGATCATAGCAGAAGTAGGGGTAGGTTTTATTTCAGCTGGCATTCTGCTATACACATGGTTGAATCTGATGTTAAAATCAGATAGAAACTCACCATCTTCTCTCTGCAAGTTCCCAAATTCAGTATGATAAAAGAGCAGATCATTATTATTCCCCCAGTGCTTTAGGAATACATCATCTAAAGCCTCAATGTCTGCAATAGACCTAGGGGGTAATTCTCTGAACCATTTTCTAGCTTCCCCATATAGGCTTTGGACAAAAACCCTCATCCAGACATCCTCTTCATTGATATCCAGGTTATCAGCATAGCTATAATATGCCTCTAAATGGTCTTCAGCTGTTACTCTTTCTGCACCAGTAAACTTAGGAATAAATTCTTGATAATCTCCTGCAGGCATGGCATTCAAAGGGACAGGCAAGACCAGGGGTCCATACCTGGCAGCAACTATTCTTTCTATCTTTGTAAGGGCTTGTTGACTTGCCATGACTGAGGTATACGAAAGGGATATTGGTGGACTGAGTGGAATGAATCAATGAAAAGAATGACAGAAACAGAGGAATATGATGGACAATATGGATGCTTCTTTCAACTGAGGTCCGAAAGGCAAATGAATGACCAAGGAGCTGAATGAATCTCTGAAGGTGACATTCACTAACAGAGATACATGGAACTTTTGAGGCTTACCTGATCCTGGTGCTCCTTATTGCGATATTTTCTTCTGTTGATCGATCTTCTCAGGATCAGGCAATGATCAGTTGGTGATTTTTGAAGATTTCTCCAAGCATGCCTCACCAACTGCGCCAGAACTGTAATGTGGAGTTGCCAAAGGTTGGTCTTCCCCCAGTGGAGTCGCCAAATAGATGATTACAACCAGAAACTATGCCCATACCTTGTCTATCATCAAAATCTGGAACTGTGTCGTCCCCCAGGGAAGCTGAGCTTCAATCTCCTCTCCCCGGCAACGACGCCAATTAATGTTATCACCCCAAGAAACTCACCTAGGTTGTATATCAGTGATGCTCGGGAACATTATAAATTCAACAAAATGTTGGATGAAATGATGGATGAATGAAAGAAATGCTGCATACTCAAGCCAGATAACCACTCCTACTATGCTTGACCCCAGACATGGGTGAACACCCCCAGACTACAAGGCTTTTAACCACCAATTACTCACAGTTTGAGGATTTAGTGGAAATGGAGAATACTGACCACACCAGCAGATGCACAAGACCATGTGATGGCCGGCTGCAACCAGTAAAGAGGTCTGTATATCTATTATCTAATGCATAGACAGGATGACAGCTCTCTGGCATTAAAACAACAGAAACCTGCATACAAATTCAATGATACATGCTAAATCCTAACACAGAGGTGGGATGACAGCCCCTTTAATGCTAAATATTAACAACACATGAATAAATGCAAAACAGGCACAGCCTGGAACAAGAAGAAGAAGTAGACAGTGAGCAATTAACAACAAAAGAAGCTTGCATTAGCTGAAAATGAAGACCAGACGCTGTAGGTATCACAATAGTTACAGTCTCCAAAAGTTGAGCCTTACAACATACTCACTCTCATCTAACACTCATCAATCCATTCCATACTCTTTCTGGATATATATAGAGTTTGTTTACAAAATTGCTCTGCAAGGCTATGCGTGGAGGGGTCATAATGGACTACCAACCGCATTTACAATTAGATATGGGCCTCTGATAAATTCTGATTGAACAAAATGACCTTTCTGCTGCTTTGTTGTCCTTCTTGAGCAGGTGGAAGGTTATCTGAGAGGAACACCATAATTGTTTAATGCTTTGAACTGTTCGAGGCTATCCTGTTTCCCTTCTCGGCCAAGCTGTTGGTTAATTGCGGTTGTTGAAGCTTTAATTCTGCAGGTACAAGGTGACTGATTGTTGTTTCAATGTTTTCCTTCCTCGGCAGCAGAGAGCAATCGAAAGTGGTACAGACAGTGAGGCGGAAGTGTGCACAAGATGAGAACGAGGCTCGACCGTTGGATCGCTTACACGGACGGCCAGAATCTGATGGCGGGAGGCGAAGGGAGGACACAGAGGCAAATTAAATAGCGGAAGGAATCCCAGCCGTCGGATCGCACAGATAAACAACAGAGATTGCTTTGCAGGAGAGGCGATGTGCGACTGCGATGAAATCGCATCGCATTGCAATATTGAATCGCAATATCGCAACGCGGAAGACAGGGGCGGAGACTTAACACACATGGCTGCGATATGCGATAGCGATCAGATCGCATCGGCGGAGAAGACAAGGGGCGTAACGGAGGCGACACGGCGTGGATGTGATTTGCAATAGCGATCAGATTGCATCGCAACATTGCGTCGGAAGAAGTCAAGAGAATAGATTGCGGCAACGGGCATGGATGCGATTTGCGATCTGATTGCATCGCAAGGGGAAAACAAGGGTAGCGAGGCTAAGGGAGTGTAGGGAGGATAAAGGAGAAGGAGAAGGAGGAAGGCCACAAGCTTTCTTTAAGCACAAACACACCACCAAACCCAAGTTATATCCTTCACCGCTGAAGCTTGTAGCAAAGCTAACAGTAACAAGTGTCAAGGACCAAAAACCATATAATGTTATTGATAAGGCCATTTACATATGTTTTGTATGAAATCAAAAAGTAATTATGGTATATTTTAATTTCCATTGATATGTAATAGGGAATAATGCATGATTTCTTATTATACTAGTTATGATATAAAATTTAGCTGTTAGTATTTTGATTTAAACTATTTTTTAATTAACCTATTTTCTCCTTGGCTTGGCTTTATTCTCATAGGCAATTTCCATTGTACTCTATTATGGCCAGCCGTAGCCTTTCCCATTACACCATGTTACGGCTGCCTATAACAATTTCATTTAAACTCCATTATGGTTAATTATTTCAGTGACACAATCTTTTTGTCGATTTATATCGACCTTTTCCACAATTACAACATTTTGTGCTCAACATTTAAACAATTATTACTATTTCTTTCAAATAAATTTGCAAGCTTCGAGGTTTTTTATTATGTGGACTTAATGTTCAACTTTTACTGAATGTCATACTCAGTATATCTGTCATTCTAAGGTGTTAAGTGTCTCTTTGTGCATCGCTTAGTTGTCTGAGTTGTGAAGTGTGTGTAACTTCTTTAATCAGAGGCAATTTTATGGTTAAAGGTTCTCATAAACCTGTTGCATATTGTATAATAATGTGGTTTTTATTATTTTCAAGTTGAAAATCTGATTGCCAAGCGTTTTCAACATATACTCTTTTGAGTATGTCATGCAGTTTGGACATTTTAGTCTGTCATGTTATAGCTTCCCCAAAATTTGAAAAAGAAATAGTGTTCAGTGAAGTAATAGAAACCCTTATGTTCATTTTAGGAGTACTCTAATCCTGAAGTTTCTTCTTGTTTGTTTTCTGAATGCAGATAAATAAGGTAGAATTTACAGATCTTTGTGATGCCATCTCCTTCAGGTTTGAGAAAGAGGTTGAGGTAATATTCTCTTTTCCCTCATGATGGCCGATTATCGAAATGTTTTGTTGTGGTTTAGATCTGCTCACTGAACATTTCTTTCTTATAGCATTGATCTGCATTACTCATAACCGCTCAAAATGATATTCTTTTGCAGCTTTCGTGGCTTGAGAGATGTCCAAACTTTTACCATTCAGCACCGTGTACTTGCATTAAGAACTTTGTGAAGAGCAAGGCTTTTGATTACATTGTTATTTTCATGCTTTTGCTAAATTTGATAACAGTTATCATTGAATCAACGGTATGTCTCTAAATCTTCTAATTTATTATTCATTTTCATTATTGTTCATCCCTTGATTGTATTAATGACCAAATTTAAGCATAATCTCTCTCTCTCTCTCTCTTTATATATATATTATATATATATAGATATATATATATATATATGAAAAATTCAGCTTATATTAGCAGGAAAGAATGTCATGTTCCCAATTAAAAATTATGACAAGGAAATTCCCAATTTTGCTATTATGGCGATTAATATATATTTAGATAAATAAAATTAGGAGAAATAAGTTGTGGAGATATTAAATAAATTTTGGAGAAAAGGAAATGGTTGTGACTTAGGAAAAGAAGAAAATTAAAGTGAAGATAAGCTGTGGAGATTACCAAAATGGAGATCAAACCATGGGAAAAATCAAGCCATGGTATCAAAGCATAGTGTGAGAGAAATCGAACCATGGCACGAGGAAGAGAAAGCAACCATAGAAGGAAGACTAGAGCCTCATTTTGATCATTCTATTTTGGCATTTCATTTCTAATTTGGAGTGTTTGCTTGAGCTGTTGATCCAGGTCAACCAATGTTGTTTAGCACAGGGATTTCCAAGTGGAAAATCCCAACTTTCTTTCGATGAACCTAGAGTGTCACCCTAGGAGAGAAATTTGGAGCTGATTGAATATTTTTTTTCCTAAATTTTGTGAGTAATTTCATCTCTACACTAGGTGGGATGAATTTTTCAAGAGGACGTAGTAGCAGAAATAGAGTTGCTTGGAGGAGGAAATTGTCGGGGAAATTTGCCTAAAGAATTTGCTGGAATTTCGCTTGGAGGAGGACAAATTTCCTTGTGGAGTTTTAGAGCCTGAGACTGTTGCATTTGTGTGGGCTGAATTCTTCTTAAGGCCTGCGCTGAGGTTTTTCTAAACTGTTTTTTTGAGAAGTTGTCAAGCAGCTTTGTGTCAGAAATAGCTAGACCCTCACTCTACTATTTCACAAGCTATTTTCTTAGTGATTTATCAGTTATTTGGTGGAGGATTTTGGGTGGAGCAGTGGTAGTTTTTCTGGTGAGACGCAGAACTAGACAGTGGGTAATTCTGGGAGGTTGAAATTAGCCCAAAATATTTGTGGATCTTGTTGGTCCGAGGTTGGGGAGCATTGTCCTAATATTTTAGAATTTTCCAAGCAATATTCGAGCTTGAAATCCTCATTCTTATAGCGGCGCGAATTGCTGGTTTAGCTGGGACTTTCGCACTATTTTGGACATTCCGAGTTAGCTGGAATTAGCTCAAAGTATTTATGGGTTTTATTGGTTGGGGTGTGAAGAACCTCTCTCTAATTTTTTAGAATTTTTGGAGCAGATTTGGGGCCTCAAGTATCAATTTGTCTCTAGCAGCAGCAACAATAAATTTGGATTTCAGAGATCTGTGGTGTGTGCTTTTCGAATCTTTGGTCGGAGAATCCACAGTAAGAGAATTTTTACACCAACGTTTCGAATCCCAAATGGGATCCATCATCTTTCTCTCAACCCTGATGATGGATCCCATTTGGGATTCGAAACGTTGGTGTAAAAATTCTCTTACTGTGGATTCTCCGACCAAAGATTCGAAAAACAATAAATTTATGGGCAGAGCATATAACTAGTGAGCCATTTCAGCTTAGAGTTTTCTTCATTCTCACCTGGGTTTTGCATGCTTTCTTTAGCAAGCCTAGGTGCACACATTCCACTATATTTTGTACTCGGCTTCTCATTGGATATTTAAAAAAATGGCTCAATTCTATTATTTCTGCTCAACAGTGTTCTAAATTTGTCTTTTTGAGTTTTTAGATTGCATGTTTATTTGTTTGTTGTAGCTAGTTCATGTTTTGATATTTCACTGTATTTCTCTTGTTAGAATATTACAGTGGTATCTGTTAGCTCTGCTACATGTTGCGGATGTTCAGAGGATAGAAGTGGGCTTGGTTCTTGTTTTTTGCCCAAAGGAAGCTCATACCGATCACTTTCACCTTCCCCTCCACCTCTTCCATCCTCCTTCCACCCCCATTTCCTGGGGTTTGCTATCAGAAATCATATGAAAACCTTCATCCTTGAGCCCCAAGTGCTAAAGTTAAAACCACATATAACCCGTGCCCATACGACTCTCCGCCGCAATTGCAATCGCAATCGCACCTTTCAGGAGGTCTTTGTAAGTCATGTCTATAACATTGCTGATGGCCAATTACCGATTGCCCCTATCGGATGCGATGTTACTATTAAATCATGTTACAATGCTTGTCGGGTTTGGGCTTTCATCGCTGATCGCAATCGCATCCATGTGTGTGTATAAAGGCTTCCCCCCTTGACTTCTGCCGATGCGATATTGCAATCGCTCCTCCGCTGTCCGATCAGTCCCAACAGATCCAACGGCCCACGTTTGTTTGCGCCCGCTTCCGAAGTGCCAATGCGATAATCGTTATCGGCGATCGCAAGTCGCAAGGGTTCAGGGCTTGATGTTAATGTAGACCACTCCATTCTAGCGATGCGATATCAGGAGCCGGACCCAATATGACTCACCACTCTTGTGTATAAAGTTTCAAGTCTGTTTTCCGCCTTCGATAGTGTATTTGCATACACTCAGTCTTTTTGCCTCTTGTGCTTCCTGCTAGTGTTAAAGCATGCATAGATATGTTTTTGTCGCCGATACATAAGATTGTGGCATATGTGTGATATGTGCTCCCGATAGTGTTTAAAGCATGCATATATATCTATATCTATATATATGTGTGTGTGTGTGTGTGTGTATATATATATATATATATATATATATATATATATCTGAGTTCAGCTCCCAATGGCGTATTCCGCTGTCCAATCACTTGATCTAACAACGGATTTCTGTTCTGCCATACTGTCCGCGTCCATAGCATTTCCTGTGCATCTGAAGGAAGAAGGTGGCCAGTATTCAACACTCTGCACAGTTAATCTTCAACCACTGCATTCAACAAACAGAATGGCCGAGAAGGGAAAACACCCACCTCGAGCAGGTCGCAGCATTTATCAGTGATGGAGCTTCTTTCATAGAACACTCCATCTGTTCAAGAAGGACAACAGAGCATTCGAGAAGATCAATTTGGTTCACTGAAGCAGTAAATTGTAACAGAGACTCTTTCAGAGAATTAAAGTGGTTGGTGGTCCATTATGACCCCTCCACGCATAGAATAGCAGAGCATTTTTGTAAAGAAACTCTATATATACCCAGAAAACAGATGTAATCAAGGTTGATGGTTGTTATTTTGATGTAAGGTTCAACTTCTGGAGACTGTAACTACTTTGATACTTGCAGCGTTTGGTCTTCATTTTCAGCTAATACAAGCTTCTTTTGTTGTTAATTGCTCACTTTCCACTTCTTTTCTGTTCTAGGCTGTGCCTGTTATGCATTTGTTCATGTGCTCTTGATATTTAGCATTAGAGGGGCTATCATCCCACCTCTGTGTTAGAATCTTGTATGTATCATTGAATGTGTTATGCAGGTTTCTGTTTGTTTAGTGCCAGAGAGCTGTCATCCTGTCTATGCATTAGGAAATAGATTTGCAGACCTTTTTGCTGGTTGCAGCTGGCCATCACATGGTCTTGTGTATCTGCTGGTGTGGTCAGTATTCTCCATACTCACCTAATCCTCAAACTGTGAGTAATTGGTGGTCTAAAGCCTTGTAGTCTGGGGGTGTTCACCCATGTCTGGAGTTAAGCATAGTAGAAGTGGTTATCTGGCTTGGACAAGCATCATTCTTTCCATTCATCCATTTCCAACATTTTGTTGAGTTTGTAATGTTCCCGAGCATCTCTGAGATACAATCGAGGAGAGTTTCTTGGGGTGATAACAGTATCATCTGATTCCCCACCACATCATGGATGTAGATGGCGAGGGCATTGGCAGTGTGACAAATCCAGTGACTAAGCATCCACACTTTTGGATCTCCATCAGCATTAGTGATAGGTTGGGTTGGCAGGAGCACAAGTAGACTCCGCGAGTTGTTTGAGCATGTGGTTGTGCATGGAGTCACAGGATGATCAACATACTCTAGCAAGAGTTTGTAGGAGGAGGTGGCATTGGCAGGCCACCAGATAGTGCATTGTATAGCGCTGAGGGTTCTCCCCTGTTATGTGGGGCACATTGGTCACGGAGGAGCAACACAGTGCAGGCATTGCCACTGGTATATAGGGGGATTCACCTCTCGTGTCTCTTAGGGAGGCTTTGGAGGCAAGGTCCATATATCATAGGGTATGGTGATGCAATAGTGGAGTTGGTGATACCGGTAAGGTGCAGGCCGACTCGTACTGTCTCATCTTTAGATCATGGCATCCAGTGGCATGTAGGAGCATGCAACGTCGAGAGGTGGTTTACATGTGAGCATGTAGATGCATGGAGGTGTGTTATGGTGCGCGGATTTGCACCATCCACTAGGAGGAGTGAGTTACACCACATCGAGTTTGCTAGTCGACTGACAGATGCATTGACAAATATGGGATACCATATGGTACAGGTTCGTAAAACAGTGAGTGTTGGTATACAGTGGTGCATGGAGTTGTGCCTCGGAGTTCAACGTTATGCAAAGGAGTGCAGGGGTGTGTATTTATGTACAACAAAGCGTGATGATGCACAATAGGTTATTGGAGTGTTTCTGCCAGAGAGATATCCTAACGAGGACGTCAGACACACCATTGGGTTTGGCACACCAAGATTCGTAGAGAAAGTTGATCACAAGGTTGACCGTGAGCTTCCATTTATCACTCTTCAACATTGCATACTGACACAAAGGACTTGGCTATTGTCTCTTGATGCTCTCATCATGAGCAATGAGAACCAGGAAGTTCATCTAAGACAGTTGGGCAGGACATGGTGCATCAAGAGAGAGGCTTTCCAGTTGTGGCATATGTTCAGGGTGCGAGTTAGCAAGTGCAGGCTTGGGGATGTTCGATCTGCTGCAGGGGTAGCATGTGCTCCACCCTTGAGCCCTGTAATATTCCTAATTAGCCATGGCTAATTGGAATATTCAACTTTTGCTCAATTTTGCTTTCTATAGTTAGTTGTGAATAAAAAGGTGAGTAAAGGGTGGCATAACTCACTTTCAGAATAAAGTCACTCCCTAGTAGCACAACATTGTAACTTAACTGGGAGCCAAGGGGGGCCAAAGGACCACGTAGAGGAGGGGCTCATGTAGACACTTGGAGGGAGTGCGCAGATGGATAGGAACATGTGGCAAGAGGGGGCTACGTTGGAGAAGGTTGGCTTTGGGGTTTGAGAGGGGCCAACACTATAAAGGAGAGAGGAGCCTCGTCATTTTGGCATTCGATTATGTGCATTTGAGCTGGTCACTTCGACTTACAGCACGCTGGCTGTTTAGCTAGTCTGCAACACTGTTTAGTGCATTGAGTGTCTCCGTTCGGAGATCTCACCCTTAGGCCCTAGGGACTTCGAGTGCCTGCTCGAGCAAGGTATTTCCATTGGTATTTTTGCAGTAGTTTCATCAATATTTTAGCAGGAGGACTGAGCATCTTAGGTGACTGCGCAGTCTTGAGAGGCATGACGCAGTTCTTTCTGGCAGGAGTTCTGGATTGAGGTTTTACAGGCGGATTTGTGCTAGGAGATTGAGTAGGGAATCAGCCCTTGCATATTGGAGGATTTTTCTGAGTTTCATGCAGAGATTTGGGTGGGTTTCATCCAGTGGCAGCGCAGAGCCTTGAGGGATTGCATGGGTCCTCAAGGGGGCGATTTTCGGGGGTCGGTCATTTCAGAAAAGCTTTATGGGTTTCTTGAGTAGAGTCCGATTCCAGAGTTTCAACATTTTCTGAGGAGGGTAACAACCCCAAATCCTCATTTGATTTCCAGCAACAGCAGCAGCACGACAGTTCTTCAATAGCTTGGACGCAGTTCAGAGAAAGGCCATTCCTTTGCTATTTTAAGTGTAGTTTTTCACTTGCCTTGTGCAAGTCGGGGTGCCATCTTTCTGATCACCTCTTGTACTCATTCTATTACTTAGTATAAATAAATGGCTTAGCATTTCTCTCTGCATTCCTTGAGTATCTGCTTATATTTCATGTTTATATTATTATATGTTGCACCATTGTTATTTCCATCACTTTGAGCTTCCCGGTTATTATATCACTTGTACGTATTTGATTGGAGTTTACTGGGGTTTGGGGAATATCTCTGAAACGGGATATTACAGTGGTATCAGAGCATAGATCTGGCTCAGCCTGTGGAGCTAGCAATCTATGAAACCGGGGGAAAAGCCTTACATTTGTTACAGAGGTAAGAGATACAAAGACACTGGGCATAGGTTGGAGAACAACTACGGAGGGGGAGACTGTGTTCCGGTGGTGGACGCAGAACAGGAGGAGCCTATGATGGACATAGAGCAGAAGGAGCATGTGGTGGATGCAGAGCAGGAAGATCCGATGGCAGATGAGGACGGGAAGAGATTTGCGGATATGCTCCTCAAATCAGTGCAGGATCTGTCGAGGCAGATTGAGGTGATGGGGCAGAGATTCACGGCAGTAGAGGCTAGACAGCGTGAGAGCCCACGAGTTTTCCAGGTTGGTGAGGGATCGGGTGCATCCCACCATTTGCCAGAGCAGCGTGATACTACTCAGTAGGTGGCCTCACATGCCCCTACGCGCTCCACCATGCCCACTTTCTTAGGAGCAGACACGGGGGCTGAAGCCCAGCAGGAGGCAGAGCCCGGTCATATGGGCGATTATTTTGCAGAGTACCATGGCTATGGGCAAGAGTTTAGGAAGGCTCTCTCATTCAAAGACATTGTTCAGCTCCAGTGGGATAGTAGACCCCATGACCATCACAGAGGATACCAACATTATCATGATGGTGACACCCACCGTGCAGCTAGTAGATTCCACTTGCTACGTTTGATGGTTCATCAAACAGTTCGGCAAAGTCTTGGGTGGAGAAGCTGGACATTTCTTCCAGCTTAACTAGATGTCGGAGATAGAGGCCATCAAGGTGGCGACATTACATTTGGATGGTGAGGCCCAGGATTGGTGGTTCCATGGGATGGTTACACTCGGACACTCCATAGTGATGAAATATGCCGAGTTCATTTGATAGAGAGGTTTGACCGGAGGGATCCAAAGCAACACTTTGTTGAGCTGACGAGGCTCAAACAGACCGGGAGCCCAGAGATCTACATTGCAGATTTTTTGAGGGTTTCAGTGATGGTGCCAGATCTATCCACGACATGGAGGATCTACATGTATGTTGAGGGGTTAGCAGAGCCACTTCGGGGTTTAGTCCGATCCACTAGACCAACCACACTCCAGGATGCTATCAGCAGGACCCGGGATTTACAGGATGTCTTACCTAAGACCCGGACACGTTACCCCCAGAGACAGACTTTTCAGTTTAAGGGGAAGGATGTGAGGATTCCGTCTCCAAAGGGGAATCCAGGACGAGCGCAGATTGACGATGATGCTAGGAGGGAGCTGAAAAAGAAGCGGCTATGCTTTACCTGTCAGGAGCCATGGGCACCGGGACATAGATGTGCTGCTGGCAAAGCACATTTTATTAAGGTCTTCTCCAAGAGCAGCGGGGAAGAGGATGAGGGGGATGATGTGGAGGCAAGAGATAGTCATGCCATGCAGGGTCCTTTTCCACCTCCATCGCTAGCAGCCGGTGGTGCAGCTTTTGCACCTACCGTAGGGGCCCTTGCAACATTGCGAGGAGTTCCCAAGTATTTGACGCTGAGCGTACTGGGGACAGTACATTGCCAGCAAGTATCAGTTTTGGTTGACAGTGGGGCAACCCACAACTTCATCGATGCACAGATGGTTGAGCGGAGAGGTATACAGACAGAGAGCTGCGATGGGTTTTCAGTTTTGGTCCTAGGAGATCAGACCATGATGTGTGCTCGTTATGTTCCAGAGCTATCAATGATGATGGGCACCTACACACTGACTGACCACTTTTTCGTGGTCGATATTCCGGACACCAACATGATACTGGGTGTTCAGTGGCTTATCACTCTAGGGAAGGTCACGACAGATTGGAAGACCCTAGAGATGGAGTGGGATGATGAGAAGACAGGGAGGCATGAGAAGATACGGGGACAACACACATATCCACCTCAGACTGTTTCGACTCATCGGATGGAGGCAGTATTCCAGAAGGGAGATGTAGAGTGGGCAGTGGAGCTGCGTGCATCAGAGGTAGGGACTACAGGGCAGATGGTACATCCAGAGATATAGTCCATCCTTGACTGTTATGCCATAGTGTTTGGGGAGATTTTGCTAGGATAGCCACCGGACCGAGGGTTTGAGCACACCATTGAGCTTGAGCAGGGCATACAGGCAGTGATTACTACCCCCTATAGGCATCCCAAGGCCTATGGGGATTAGATTGAGCGGGCCATTCAAGAGTTGCTAGCTCTTAGGCACATTCGGCACGAGTCCTTTTGCTTCTTTTGTGGTGTTAGTGAAGAAGAAGGGCGGCACATTGAGGATGTGCATCGACTACAGGGCCCTGAACAAGAAGACATTGAAGAACAGGTACCCCATACCCAGGATTGATGAGTTGATGGATGAGTTGAGAGGGGCACGGTTCTTCTCAAAGATTGATTTGAGATCTGGGTACCATCAGATTCGCGTGAGGGAGCAGGACATTCCCAAAACTGCCTTCAGGTGTCACTATGGGCACTTTGAGTTCTTGGTAATGCCCTTTGGGCTGACCAATGGCCCCGCTACATTTCAGTCTTGCATGAATCACATCTTCCGCAGTCACTTGAGGAAGTTTGTGTTGGTATTCTTTGATGATATCCTCATTTACAGCAGGACTTGGGAGGAGCATCTCCAACACATTGAGACATTGTTGCACATCTTGTAGGAGCAACAGTTCTACGCCAAACTCTCCAAGTGCGAGTTTGGGTTGATGGAGATGTTGTACTTGGGACACATCATAGGGGTGGACGGAGTGAGGGTCCACGAGGAGAAGATCAGGGCCATTAGAGATTGGCCAGAGCCGAGGAACGTGACAGAACTTCAGGGATTTATTGGCATTTGTACTTCCTATCGGAATTTCGTCAAGAGTTTCTCATAGCTTGCTGCACCCCTGACAGATCTGACAAGGAAGGGGGCATTCAGCTGGTCGGATACAGTGCAACGAGCCTTTGATAGACTCAAGGAGGTTATGAGCAGCTGCCCAATGCTTGCAGTGCCAGATTTCACGCAGACATTTGTTCTGGAGTGTGATGTGTTGGGAGAGGGGATCGGCACAGTATTGATGCAGGGAGGTCACCCTATAGCCTATGAGATCCCGAAGCTCCTTCCGCACGAGAGGTTGTATTCTATATACAACAAGGAGATGCTAGTCATCATGCATGCATTGGCCAAGTTCCAGCAGTATTTAGTGGGTAACAGGTTCAGGGTGAGGACTGATCACAATAGCCTCAGGTTCTTTTTGGAGCAGAAGCAGCTATAGGAGAGGCAGCAGAAGTGGATCAGTAAGATCCAAGCATATGACTTTGACATTGAGTATGTCAAGGGTAAGAACAACGTGGTAGCAGATGCCCTTTCACGTAGACCAACCACGTTGTCTCTTATGAGCTTGGACACAGACTTGAGGGCTCGACTCTTAGTTGAGTACTCCAAGGACAAGTTTGCATGTGATATTTTGGATGGGCAGGTGGCGGATGACAGGTACAGGGTGGTCGATGAGATCATCTACTATAGGGACAGGATCTTCTTGACTGAGGGGTCTCAGCTTAAGAAGAAGATACTTCAGGCTTCACATGATTCACCATTGGCCGGCCATCAGGGGTTTACCAAAACCTATAGGGCCATTAGAGAGAGGTTCTCATGGAAGGGCCTCAAGGAGGACATACTCTAGCATATCCGGGAGTGTGATGTTTGCCAGAGGAACTAGGGGGAGATGAGCTATCCCGCAGGTTTATTGCAGCCTCTTCCCATTCCGGAGGGGAAATGGGAGTGTATTTTGATGGATTTCATCACAGGGTTGCTCGTGGTACAGGGCAAGGATTGTATCTTTGTCATCGTTGATCGACTGACAAAGTACGCACATTTTTTTGCCATATCCGCACACTACACAGCAGCACAGGTGGCCAAGCTGTTCTTCAGAGAGGTCTTCAGGCTACATGGTTCTCCTAAGACCATCGTTAGTGATAGGGACAACCATTTCATGGGCGGGTTTTGGCAGGAGCTTTTCTGGTTGGTAGGGACGGAGTTGACACCGAGTATCAGTTATCACCCACAGACGGACGGGAAGACAGAGATAGTTAACAAGTGGCTGGAGGGCTACTTGTGTAACTATGTCAGTGGGTAGTAGCGAGCATGGCTGAGATGGTTGCATCTGGGGGAGTACTGCTACAACGCTACACATCACATGTCCATTGGTATGTCACCATTCTATGCTTTGTATGGGTATCATCCTTTATCTTTTGCTGACGTGATGTTTGGTGATAGCAAGGCTCCAAGAGCCAAGATTTGTATCCAAGAGAGTCAGGATATTCTCCGAGCTCTCAAGGATAACATGGCTACAGCTCAAAACCAGCAGAAGCTGTATGTTGATAGGGGTCGGGTGGAGAGGCAGTTTGAGGTAGGGGACATGGTCCACCTACGATTACAGCTGTACCGATAGTCGTCACTGAAGCAGAATGGGGTTGAGAAGCTCAAGCCCTGCTTTTATGGGCCATACAGGGTGATACGCAGGATTGGACAGGTTGCATATGAGTTGGAGCTGCCCTAAGGCAACAAGATTTATAACGTTTTTCATGTATCATGACTGAAGAAGGCATTGGGGCAGTTGGTGACAGTGACAGATGAGCTACCACCCATGGATGATTAGGGGTATTTGGTGTTGCAGCCAGAGGCTATTATTGATACTAGTGAGAGGCAGCTGCGGAGTAGGACGGTCTGGGAATTCCTGGTGAGGTGGAGGAATTTACCAGATGAGGATGCCATTTGGGAGAGCGAGAAAATTTTGCAGCATCCATCACTTCAGTTGCTTGAGGACAAGCAACATTTTGCCAGGGGAGACTGTAATATTCCTAATTAGCCATGGCTAATTGGAATATTCGATTTTTGCTCAATTTTGCTTTCTATAGTTAGTTATGAATAAAAAGGTGAGTAAAGGGTGGCATAACTCACTTTCAGAATAAAGTCACTCCCTAGTAGCACAACATTGTAACTTAACTGGGATCCAAGGGGGCCCAAAAGACCACATAGAGGAGGGGCCCACGTAGACACTTGGAGGGACTGCGTAGATGGATAGGAACACGTGGCAAGAGGGGGGCTGCATTGGAGAAGGTTGGCTTTAGGGTTTGAGAGGGGCCAACGCTATAAAGGAGAGAGGAGCCTCGTCATTTTGGCATTTGATTATGTGCATTTGAGATGGTCACTTCGACTTAGAGCATGCTGGCTGTTTAGCTAGTCTGCAACATTGTTTAGTGCATTGAGTGTCTCCGTTCGGAGATCTCACCCTTAGGCCCGGGGTACTTCGAGTGCTTGCTCGGGCAAGGTATTTCCATCAGTATTTTTGTAGTCGTTTCATCAATGTTTTAGCAGGAGGATTGAGCATTTAAGACTTCTGTGGTCAATATCTTCTAACTTTATGACAAGATTGAGCATCTTGGATGACTGCGCAGTCTTGAGAGGGATGATGCAGTTCTTTCTGGCAGGAGTTCTGGATTGAGGTTTTACAGGGGGATTTGTGCTGGGAGATTGATCAGGGGATCAACGCTTGCATATTGGAGGATTTTTGCTAAGTTTCAGGCAGAGATTTGGGTGGGTTTCATCCAGTGGCAGCGTAGAGCCTTGAGGGATTGTGTGGGTCCTCAAGGGGGCGATCTTCGGGGGTCGGTCATTTTAGAAAACCTTTCTGGGTTTTTTCTAGGTTTCTTGAGTAGAGTCCGATTCCAGAGTTTCAGCATTTTTTGAGGAGGGGAACAACCCCAAATCCTCATTTGATTTCCAGCAGAAGCAACAACATGGTAGTTCTCCTGCAGCTTGGACGCAGTTCAGAGAGAGGCCATTCCTTTGTTATTCTGAGTGTAGTTTTTCACTTGCCTTGTGCAAGTCGAGGTGCCATCTTTCTTATCACCTGTTGTACTCATTCTATTACTCAGTAAAATAAAATGGCTTAGCATTTCTCTCTGCATTTCTTGGGTATCTGCTTATATTTCATGTTTATATTATTATATGTTGCACCATTGTTATTTCCATCACTTTGAGCTTCCTGGTTATTATATCACTTGTACGTATTTGATTGGAGTTTACTGGGGTTTGGGGAATATCTCTGAAACGGGATATTACAAGCCCACATTTAGGGAGATGCATGACCCCTGTTAGGCGAGACATTCTGAGATGTCTCAGGAGCATATATAGCGGTTTGTGGACCCATCTTGTAGGTAGATGTTTAGACTGTAGGAAGTTTTGGGCAACGCCTACAGGTGGCAGGATAACAAATTTCACAGCGTGGCATGGTAGTCTTACACGCACTAGAATGATTCGAGAAGTATGGAGTACGTATACTGATTGCATGTAGGGTCCCAAGACATGGCACAAGTTGGTGCCAAGAATTGTCAAGACTATGCCACAACCATTATGGCTATGCGATCCAGAGATTTTGTTGGATGATTGGTTACTCTATTTCGTGACGAGCAAGATCAAGGTAGAGTGAACCAGCTCACTCTTGGTTTGACATATGGGGGAGTGCCAAGGCCTTAGTCACATGGCAAGGCATTTTTCCTTGTTATTGCTCTGGACCGAGGTTGGCAATAGATGGGTAGACATTGATATCATGGAGATGCTAGGGCAAGATGAGCTTGACCTTCACAAATTTTTCGCCTTCAGATTCCAAGTGAGGAGGATACAATCTACGCACGATGGAAGTTTGTCATAGTCAGATTGGTGCAGCATCAGCATGGTGGCACCCTTTTGAGACTGGCATGGGATTCGGGCATCACAAGATTTTGTGGTTCAGCTACCCTCAGGGGTGACCTAGTTCCTATAGGGGGAGAGCATTTAGATCTTCCATTGGGTTTTAGTGGTTTGTTGTTGGCATGGGGGATTTCACTAGCATGGCAAGATGATCAATAGAAGGAGATCAGGGGGAGCTCATGAAGACGAGAATTCATCTCCACAGGGGTTGGATTGTATCTTTAGGTTCCTACTCCTGATGTACATGAGATTGTCTACCCAGTAAGGCTGCTTCGCGATGAGTTGCTCAGGATTATTTATTATTGTGATGTTCTACTTATTGATAGTATGCAGTGGGCTTCTAGTACCTGTATTTGGCTGGACATTGAGCGGAGAACATTGTGCTTCACATTGATTAGGATGGCTTGGGATCCTGATATCGAGGGATTCCTTCATGTCAGGATAGTGTTGAGATTGGGGATGACTGAGTGGTACATTTGGGACCCTTGTATTATTGGTGGATTAAAATGGTGATCACCAGTCTGAGTGTGTACTTGTTTGGACATTGCTTGAGGACAAACAATTTTTGGTGGGGAGGATTGTCATGTTCCCAATTAAAAATTTTGACAAGGAAATTCCCAACTTTGCAATTTTGGCAATTAATATATATTTAGATAAATAAAATTAGGAGATATTAAATAAATTCTGGAGAAAAGGAAATGGTTGGGACTTGGGAAAAGATGAAAAATTAAAGTGAAGATAAGTTGTGGAGATTACCAAAATGGAAATTGAACCATGGGAAGAATCAAACCATGGTATCAAAGCATAGCGTGAGAGAAATAGAACCATGGTATGAGGAAGATAAATTGTCCATAAAAGGAAGACCAAAGCCTCATTTTGATTATTCTATTTTGACATTTCATTTTTAATTTGGAGTGTTTGCTTGAGTTGTTGAGCAATGTCAACCATTTCTATTTAGCATAGGGATTTCTAAGCAGAAAATCCCAACTCTCTTTCAGTGAACCAAGAGTGTAACCCTAGGAGAGAAATTTGGAGCTAATTGGATATATCATATTTCTTTTTCTAAATTTTGTGAGTCATTTTATCTTTGCAACAGGTGGGATGAATTTTTTAGGAAAACATAGTAGCAGAAATAGAGTTGCTTGGAGGAGGAAATTGTCGGGGAAATTTGCCTAAAGAATTTCCATGAATTTCGCTTGGAGGAAGACAAAATTCCTTGTGGAGTTTCAGAGCTTGAGATTGTTGCATTTGTGTGGGCCGAATTCTTCTTAGGGCCTGCGCTGGGGTTTTTCTAAACCATTTTGTTAAGCAACTATCAAGCAATTTTGTGCTGGAAATAGCTAGAACCTCACTCTACTATTTTATAAGATATTTTCTCAGTGATTTCTCAGTTATTTGGTGGAGGATTTTGGGTGGAGCAACTGTAGTTTTTCTGGTGGGATGTAGAGTTGAACAATGGTTAAATTCACATAATTTTGGCTAATTTTGGGAGTTTGGAATTAGCCCAAAATCTTTCTAGGTTTTGTTGGTCTGAGGTTGGGGAGCACTGTCCTAATTTTTTAGAATTTTCTGGGCAATATTCGGGCCTAAAATCCTCATTCTTATAGTAGGGAAATTGATCGTTTAACTGAGATTTTTGCACTATTTTGGTCTTTTTGGGTCAGATGAAATTAACTCAAAAGATTTCTGGGTTTTGTTGGTTGGGGTGTGAGGAGCCTCTTCTATTTTTTTAGAATTTTTCGAGCAAATTTGAGGCCTCAAATATTAGTTTACCTCCAGTGGTAGCAGTAAATTTCTGGACAGGGTGTACAACCAGTTAGCCATTTCAACATGGAGTTTTCATCATTCTCACCTGGGTTTTGGGTGCTTTTTTTAGCAAGTCCAAGTGCACACATTCCACTATATTTTGTACTTAGATTCTCATTGGATATTTAATAAAATGGCTTAACTCTATTATTTCTGCTCAACAATGTTCTAAATTTTTTGTTCTTCTGAAGTTTTCAGATTGCATGTTTATTTGTTTACTGTAACTAGTTCATGTTTTGATATTTCACTGTATTTCTCTAGTTTGAATATTACAAAGAAACGAGATAAAAGAATAATATACAAATGGAATCCAGTCTATCTAAAGGACATAGGAGATGTGTTTAAATTTGGCTACGCCCAAATTTCACAATCTCTTGTATCTCTCCAAGTTAGAGTGCCTTTATCATAAAATTGAATGGCTAGATCGACAAGGAGACCTTCTCTGAAAGAAGAAATAGAGAATAAGGAGCTAAGAAAGGCAGTTGTATATCTAAGATTCCAAATAAGATACAAGGAAGTAATTCTAATATTATGCCATGATCCTTTGAAATGCAAAGAACCAATGGAGTCAACATCTACTGGAAAGGAAGCTTTCCAAGAGATTCCACTCTACAAAATGTGATGCCAAGTCCCAGAGAAAATCCCAACATCCTTGGGCATTTGCATGTCCAGAAACTATGTTGAATGATTTGCACCCCACGATAATGCTGACATGAAATATTTGTGAAGTTAGTCCTATACAATCTCTCATTCAAGTGTGGCTCCTATGATTATAAATGGAGCCCATCTATAACTTAATCCTACCTCAAGAGATCTAACTTATAGCATTTTAATTACCACATATATAGCGCTTGCCTTAGTGGAAACTCATGCAAACTAAACACCATAACATTGATTAATTATTTTATGTAACTGATGCCTCGAACTTTTGGGTTTTACTTTCGGCCTTTTGCAAAAGGAAACTCAACCGGATCAAAAGATAAGAAAATGACGTGATGCTTTGAATATTTTCACAGGTCCACACAAGGAGGGGTTCCAAACAATTTTTGCAAAGGTGCCACTTGTAACAAATGCTTTAACCAAGTGATGTATAAGAATCTCCAAGATAGCTTCGCTGTCATGCAATAGATATGAGACAACCCAAACAAAGCACCAAGATAAAAGGAAAACAAATGTACCCAAACCCTTAACCCTCAACAGATTTCTGCGTTAACTTCTTCTAGGGCCGAAGATTTCAGAGAGTGTATTGCTCAAATGATAATCATTTAGGTGCATACTTTGCGAGTGATATGAAGGTCTCCTTTTATAGAGAAGTCTTGGGTTGAGAGGGGCTTTTTAGTTGACAATTGGAGGGCCTTTAGGAAACAAAGTTTGAAGTGTGTATGCCTTGTATCCTAAGTAATGAAGATCGTTGCCCTTGTTGTGAATGAATGTGACCTTTAATGTATGAAGAATACATCCTACGGGTGAAAAACACTAATGATGCCCTTCCTTAAGATGATTTCTCCATGAAACATGATAGAGAACCCTTAGGCTTGATATCTAATAACCAACAACCAATGAAAGAGTGCCATGTCACCACCTCTTGGGGTTTTAGCCCACTAACTGGGGTCTTCAACATCAAACTTGAATATCTCTCAATTTGAGAGGCCTCTCAGGGCGTGCCACATACCACTAGAAACATATAAACGAGGATAATCCAATGATGAGGATCTCCAAGTCAAAATTAATGATTTTCCACAATAAAAACCTCCGACAAATGCGGGGTACATCCATAGCCCAAACCTAGAATTTAGGGTTTTCAACCATCCAACAATGGAGCTTCCAACTTGATGTAATCTAGACAAATATAAGAAGCATTCATTATCAATAACTGGTGTTTAGTCAAAGTCAAACCCTAGGGTTGACATCAATAACAAGACCATCCAGTAATCTCCCTGTTTGTCATTGATGTCAACCCTAGGGTTTGACTTTGACTAAATGCCAGTCATTGATGTCAAATTGTTAATGAATGCTTATTATATTTGTCTAGATTACGTCACGTTGGAAGTTCCACTGTTGGATGGTTGAAAACCCTAAATTCTAGGTATGGGTTCCCTGGAGTAAGGACATACCCTAAACTTGTCAGAGGTTTTTAAAGTGGAAAATCATTAATTTTGACTTGGAGATCCTCATCATTGGATTCTCCTCGTCGATATGTTTATGGCGGTATGTGGTACGCCCCAAGAGGCCTCCTGGATCGAGAGATATTCAAGTTTGAAGTTGAAGGCCCTAGTTAGTGGGAAAAACCCCAAGGGGTGGTGACATGGCACTCTTTCATTAATTGTTGGTTATCAGATATCAAGCCTAAGGGTTCTCTATCATGTTTCATGGAGGAATTATCTTAAGGAAGGCCATCATTAGTGTTTTGCACTCCTAGGATGTATTCTTCATATATTAAAGGTCACATTCATTCACCACAAGGGAAATGGTCTTCATTAATTAGGATATGTTGTTACTTGAAGTGTACACCCAAGGCGACAATGCTCAGAGTAGGATCTGTCACTTTGATCGCTACTTACTCAGTTTAAGCTATCTCCTAAGGCAGACTAAGGGGGGTAGTCCCTGATGGCAAAATGATGAGGAACTTGTTGAAAATCAACAAGTTTAGGAGATACAAATGAATATCCTAGCAACCTGATTTTAGATCATATGGCAAGTAAGATTAATGAGCACAATCAAAAAAAATTATTGAGATGTATCAGTGATAGACCAGTTCCTTAGAATTTGGAAGTACTTGCACAACAATGATTAATATGTCAAGGTACCAGATAGACAAATGTTGCAAGGATGATATGCAAGATCTATTCTAGATGAAATGCAGGATCTAATCTAAATGTGAAATGCAATATCTTGATTATTTTTAAGTTAAATGCCTATTCTAGGTGAAGCCTTCTCCTCAGTTGTTTTGAAACTGCCCACAAACAAGGTTTTAGGGAGAAGTGTTCGGGAAGGAGGCTACGGTCTCATTGACGATACCTCCCCAGCTAAGTCACTTGACATGGGGATTCAGGATTCGTGGTGTCGGATTCGGACACGTTGATCCCTCGGAATAGGACACGTAGGATTTGTTATATATTATTTTATTAAAAATATATATATATATATATTAAAAATTAGATATTTCTTACACAAATTTTAATTAATGATACAAATTTATTGATTTCAAATATAGATCTTTATCTATAGCTATTAGCATGCATAGTACATACAAAATTCAAATACATGTCAATCTATTATCTATTTCTTATTCTTGGCCCTCTTGCCACCACAAGAAATGTCTAATTTTTTAGTCTTGTTGGAAAATCAGGATCTTTGTCATTAATATCACCCTCTAAGCATTAATATCCAAAGGTATCTTTGTCATTACCTTTGTATCTGTATAGGGATCTTTGTCATTAATATCACCCTTTAACCATTAACATAAGATAGAACAAGCATAACATGTCAAGTCAAGATTTTGTTTGAGTGATGCGTACATTTTTAGGAGGGTCATGATACAGGAGTTCGACAACCAATGTCACTAACATCAAGGTACATAGAGGGATTGGTGCTCTTGATTAAATACGAGTTCCATACTCTAATACATGACAAAATTCAATGGAAACATTGCAATCCCCCAATCCTAAAATCCTGAAAAACTGATAAGTCTGCTGGATTTTGAATGAAATCTAAAATTCTACTTTCTCCATATGAAATCCAATGAGGCTGGAACCACTCTCAAACATCCTGAGTCATTTCATGGTAATGTTAAAAATTTAAGTAAAAGGATAAAAATGAAGATTAAGGAGAATGTCATTACCATGAATAGCATATCAATACTAGGGCTTAGATTTGATCATTAAGCTGCCAAAACGCTTGCCAAATGAAAATATGCGTGGCTGTAATGACCAAATGCGGTCTTTTCATACTCGCGTAGGTCACTTTTGCTGCCTAACGAGCCCTAGAAAACAGGACACGTTGCCAAAATCATGGCATGCAGTCGGATTCGACGTGTCAAAATAGGACACGACATGTCATTGGATTTGGACACGAATCAAAGCAGAATCGCGTCGAACACGCTGGATTCGGGATTCGAGGGGCCTCTAAGACGAATCCGGTTATCTAACTCCCCAGGGCTTCTAACCACCCAAGTGCCTTCATTCCTACAAGGGATTGCCCACAAGAGAATTGCAAGGTCACTTGTGTTAACTGTGAACGGGGTTCTAACTTTTCAAATTGAATTAAGAAGGTGACTCTAACTTTCTATCAACCAAGCTTATGGTTGGAGGTAAATTTTAATTATGCAATTCTACTATAGGATGAGAATGCAAGAGATGAGCCAATTAGAGATGCTTTAATGAGATAATAATGAAAAATGCTCCAACGACAACAAGATAAGATCACTTATAACCAGTATGTCAAATATCACTTATCAATCAAAGATCACAAGAACCAACTGGAGAAGCACCTTAATGTTATTCAATGAGATGATTATGTTAATGATAACAATATCTCCTTATTACTTATGTATGCTTATGAGAAATTCTCTTTCAATTGTTAGATTTGCAAATTAGAAAAAGAAAAGTCTACAAGATTGCAAGAGGACAACTACAGGCAATAAGATGAGATTGCCAATAGTGAGACAATTAAATGACATGCAACAAAAAAATTGCAACCATGCAATGCAATTTTGCAAAACGGAGAAACTTATGCAATGAAATGCAATTAGAGACTAGCAATGCAACTATATGGTGCACAATGAATAGCAAAAAGAAAAGACAGAGAGTTAGTAAGGTTACCCTTGACAAGACAAGAGAGAGACTAATGCCAGTATTTGATGATTTCCAAATACCTCAAATATGACATTGTCAACAAAATATTAGATTACTGTAGCTTATTTACCAATATATGTCAGTCCCCTTAGATACCAATGCAAATATAGAAGAGCCAATGCACAATAGCAATCTAGATGTTAAGAACACTTGTGCTAGATTATAAAAGTGTTACTGCAATCTCAAATCAGACCTCTGAAATGATGCAATCAGCCAACTGTAGTAGTGAGATCAGTCATCAAAGAGCAATATTAGTCACCAAGAATGCAATGAAACAAATGGGAAAACACTTAAGATGATCCTTAGTATGTGTTATTCTTAGGTGTTTTTAGGCTTATTTGCTATGTGTTTCTCTTGTGATTAAGGTCCGCAATAGATGATTCAGATCTGAAGCATATGGCAGCGAGCAAACAAGTCAAAGAGAAAAAGGATTTAAGGACTTAAAGGGTAGCAACCTTGTCTCAAGGTTCAAGGTGCCAAGATACTGCCCCAAATTGCAATGTGTAGACTTTGAACAAGTGTCCAACTGCAACCACAAAGTGTTAGCTCTTATATCCAAATGCAACCATGAAAATACCTTGAAAAGGCAATGGCTAGGGCTAGAACAGCCTAAAAGGCTTGCGACTAGGCAAGAGAGGCAAGATTGTGCTTGAAAGTGACCTCTAGCCGAACAAAACTCTTACTCAGGCCTGCAAGACAAATATTAGCCACAAATCTTGACAAATTTTCAATGTAAATCAATATTAAGCCTGCAAATACAAGGAGATTAGTCAAAACATTGATTGAGAAGCACTTGATTTGCCTCCAAACCTCTGCGGCTAGGGTTTCTTGCCCCTCTAAGGGTTGCGGCTAGGTCTCTTGGGGTCTTTTAGTGTTAAAATTGGCAACTAGGGCCAAATTCCACTTTGGACAGCTCATTTGATGGAGATGATGATTGCATTGAATTCCTCTTTTTGAGAGGACCAATATTGACTTAAAGATTGTCAAATTTGGACAAGTAAAAATGTGTTTTTGAATTTATGCCCACATGTGCAAATTGTTAAGGTCTGCCACATCATCATGTAGGCTCATGAAGCCCAAGAGACATGTCACTTCACCCTCAACGACTTGTATAAATAAGAGAGATCTCCAACCTCATTTGGCATCTCACTCACTCACACATTCTTCTCTCTCCTCATCTGATTAGTTCGTACAACGATTGGGCAACTCTTCATCTCATACGTGTGGCTAGAAAGGAGGAAGAATTTCTAGGCAGATTACAGGGCCGAAATTTCAGAGTTGTTGCAGGGTTTAACCAGCATTGACCAGACACTTTGACTCATCCTTTGACTGCGATTTTTGTGGGAAAATTTTGTATTTGGCAGGCTGTACTGTTTGGCACAAAAATTGAGAATTTCTAGGTACTTTGACCTATGTTGACCGCAAAGTTGACTTCAGGTTGACCAAGTTTGATTGCTGTTTGGATGACTATTTTGGGCTGACTTTGACCAGCTAAGGAGGCCGAGTTTGATTGCCTTTGACCGAACTTCAAATGGGATGTTTTGCTGCTGCATTGACCATCTCTGACTTTCTGGTTACGGCTGAATTTGACTACAGTTCACTGCAGATTTGACAGGGCTGTTTTGACTTTGATTTGACAAGTCAATTTTGAATTTTTGTACTCTCTTTGTGTGCTGAATATTTGATATAATATTAAGAAGAATTGATCAAAGGGTTTTCCCCATTTGGGGTATTTCCCTGACATCCGCCAAATCTGGTATTCTCTTGTCTTGGCTTGTCTTCCGCATTTTGTTATTCATGTTCTATTTACAATTACTATCAATGTGATTGCTATTGGAAACTAAGTTGGAAATCGTCATTGGGCTGCTGAAGGACATTGAAGTCAATGTTGCACGACTCGTACTCGTATAAGACTCATACCCTATCTGTGCCCTCATAAATATATCCCATTGCAGGTTTCTCTCCATCCATCAATCTCAAGACTTTCACAAGGGGCTCAATGACGCTGACAATCTCAGTGACTTTGTCCCACAAACTATCACCAAAGGCAGATGCTTTCATAGACAATGCTTCTGGTTTTGTGCTATCTTTCCAAAATACCCATTGCTGGCTACAAAACGTTCTTCTCAAAGCTTGGTACTCATACAAAAGGTTTTGGAAGGAAACAAAGTTTGTAGCAATCCATGTGACAATTGGGTGACTAAGTTCACCCTGTGTGAATTCCCTCATAAGGTTCAACACCCAAGCATGATTATAAATATAATTGGTAATTTGCTTTCATTCTTGCACAACATCTTGCACCCACTCCAACTTCCCAATGTCTTACAGCGTCAAGTCTATTGTTGCAGGTGAAACCACCCTAGGGCTTTTGGTTGAAAACTCCAATAGAGCAAAGGGAAAACCACAACAAGAAATGCTCAGGCAATCAGCCAAAATGTTGATTCTACTAAACTGTGTAGGAGTGTCCTTACCCAGATGTCCTTTGTTTGGGTAGATCCCGCAGGGTGCAAACCCTCATCTTCTCCTGATGTTTTTGAAACCTGAAAATTATTCAAATGGAACATACACAGTGGTTGAAACATAAACCATGTTCATGATATTAACTTTAAATCATATAAATGAATGACTAATTATACACCAATATAAGATTCATAAATGAATTCCAACATAACTTTATGCATAAACACATTTAATATTAGAAACAGAACAACATTTTTTTCATTGAAGTTAGCTACAAGTAGAGTGGAGAAATATGACTTGAGTCCTCCGGCTCCAAGCGGAACCGTCCTCTGGATCCGTCCTTTCTCAACCTTCAACAATCTTCCTCCATCACCAATACAAGGATATCTCAAGCAAGATGAAGGATATCTATAACAAGGAAACAAGGGTTTCTTGAAGCTTTTGGGAGTGCAAGAGGCACAGGGATTTGTCAGACTCGATTAGGGATAATCTCACTATAGTATCAATATTTCATATCTTCTCCCTTAAGGTCTTCCCATGGAAGTTTATTTATACTTCTCCAAAATAGTTTTTTCAGTTGGGAAACAGTTGGGCCACGGGGAATAGGAGGTGAGTAACAGGTAAAACCCGTGAACTCCGCCTGAAATTAAGAAAATTTAATTTTTTTAAGTGTTTTAACATATGTACGTGGGTTGGGTATATACTCACTGGCATGTACACGCTTTTATCACAGGGCAAAGTAGCATATTGGGAATATAACACTGTTTTTTAGATTTTGGACCAAGTCTGGAAAGAAGGGTTTCCCTAGGCCATAATCAGAGCATCAGATCAACCATGAGTGGTAAATGGTGCTATAACAGATGCCCCCTAATATAAGAGGTCAGAAGGGGTACATGATGGCCGAAATGTATTAAGTGTATGGAAGGAATCATGTCGAGATCGAGGAGGAGTTCACCAGAATTCAACCTGCCAAGCCATCGAAAGAGATCAGAAAGAAACTGTTGTCTGAGGCAGGCATACTGATGCTCAAAAATAATAAAGCATGTCTGCATGTCAAGTACAAAGGCGGATCCAATATGCATACAAGTATAAAGGAACTGAAAATACATAATGGATCATCTGATCATAATCAAGAAAGTACATGTATGAATATCACATATAAAGAGCTGATCAATGATGCTGAAGTATGAAGCTGATCACTGAAGTTAAGAAACTGATCCAAATAGTACCAAGTAAACATGATGGAATAAATGGTACTACATTGCAACTCGGGTGCCAGCATATAAAATGTCACTGTAAGGAACTGCAACATATAATGTAGATGGTGTCAACTAGCAGAAATAGGAGCAACTGACAAGTGAATCAAGACACGCTGATGCAAACCCAAGGTCTTCACCGACCGCTGTGATACATTTCTACATAATGGGAATGAATGATCTGAAGTTGACCATGTGAGAAATCGTTTGATTACCGATCATTGATGTATAACGTTAACAAACACAAGACTACTCATCGATAATGATGATGAGAGTCAAGGTACCCAGTACAATCTAACAAGTGCGAATAAATGAGCTGTAGTTGAACACTTGAAAGAATCTATCAATCAGGAGACAATGATGTTTTCCCACTGTCGATAGCGAAGGAATCTGCCATTGATGACTGCAAACCATAAGGTACTGCCAAATGGACTCTAGATCTCTTTCCCATAGCAATGAGTTGAAGTCGATGGGAAAAGATCCACTAGAAGGAAGGCATTAAGGCATCTTTCATCAATCTAGCGCGAGTTTCACCTGTAGGCCAATAATGTGGAAGGAATCGGACGAACAAAGATGTAGTAACCCAATCAAAGCACGTTTCCGGCGTACACAAGATGTGGCTAGCGCACGATAGAAACCCTCTGAACCAACCAATAATGAAAACTGACACAAAGGCGAGGAATCCACCAATAGGGTCAAATGGAAACCAAGGCACTGCACGAATCCCAATGTGTGATAATGAAAGCTGATGTCGAACACAAGGGAAACCACCCAGTCAAAAACCCATGATACTGGTCGATGTTGAGCACAAGGTGACTCATCAATAATGAAAATAGGGTCAGGGTGTAGCTCTAGATCTGCCCTCAAAGCAATTTGTCGTAGTCGATAAGGACAAGACCCACCAGCAAAAAGTCAATAGAGAGGCTAGAAGGGCCAGCACTGAGCTTCAGTTGTGCTGGAGAGGGTTTCGTGGGACAAGTTTTCTGAATACCTGTTTCCAAATATAGAGGTATTGCTGTCGTGTATTTTTCTCTGTCGGGTGACCTGGTTAGGCACCTACCTCTACTCAAATAGTCTGCATAATAATATAACCCTCTGAATAGTTGCACCGGTTTTTCCACATTGGGTTTTTCTGGGGACATTTGTCCAAAAATAATAGTGTCACTTGTGTGCTTGTTTTCTTTCAGTTGTGACCTGTAGATGTTGAGACTGTACTTGTGTTTATTTTCAGTATTTATATGGTTAAATAACTTGTTAAGTAATTAAACAAGTAGGTGAAATAAACCAGATAGTGCAGGATGAATTTGTTGGAATTTCTAAGTCTAACTGTTAGAAATCCTTCTTGTACTTTCTGATTTATTTCTTCCTACTTGTTTTGTTAATTAACAAGTTATTTACCATGTAAATACTGAAAATAAATACAAGTACAGTCTCAACACATACAAATCATCAACTGAAGGAAAAACAAGCACACAAGTGACACCGTTATTTTTGGACTAATGTCCCCGGAAAAACCCAATGCAGGAAAATAGGTGCAGCTATCTGAGGGTTTTGTTATTAAGTAGTTTCAGAATACAATCTAGGTGCCATAAATGGCTCACTCAACAGAGAATGCCCTCGACAGTAGTACGTCTCAGTTAGAGACAGATATTAGCCCTAATCTGCCCACACAAAATCTCCCAACGTCAACCTCTATGGTCTGTGTCAGCCTCTCTGGCCCAGCATCAGCTTCTCTGGGCTCTGCGTCAGCCTCTGTGTCTCCCACGCTGGCCCTCCTCAGGCTCTGCGCAGCTCCTAGCTGGCTCTGCGTGGCATCTGGCTGCTTCTGGCTCTGCGCAGCTCCTAGCTGGCTCTACGTCAACCTTCGCTCGGCTTCTGCACTGATGCTACCGGTACTATCTATGCCTCTCTACTACTGCATTCACTGCCCCTCAGTTGCAACACTAATCACTCCTTCAATTTCCTCAGCAAGCCTTGCCCCAAAAAATTGAATTCTTGATCAACTTTGTGTGTTCTCCAAGTGATCATCAATCCTCCTCTTATACTTTTCTCGTTGATGATTCAATGGCCGAGATTAAGTCCCTAATCAATGGCTAAGATTAGATCTGGCTTGATCCATGACTTTTGGACCATTCTAACTTAGTTTTATATGAATTCACATTAATTATTTATTTTCCCTAAGTTTAGATTTAGGGACTTCATTTAAAATAGTAATTATTTTAATATCTCCCAAACTGGTTAGATTGTACCCAAACCTTTTTGGGTATTGGAGATCTCATGTGCTTTAGCCTCTCCACCAATTTTCGTGGCTAGAGCACATCCGATGCTACCCCAAATCAACGCTCCCTCTTAGGGAGGATTGTGCTCTAGTAACAATGTTGCATGAAGCGCCCCCTCCCCCCCCCCACGGTTCCAAGCCCCGAAACGCATCCTGTACGGAAGCGCCTAGGAAGTTTGGCCGGAAGCGCGCTTCCGAATTTTTTGCCGCTTCCTGGAAATTCGGAAGTGTGGTATGGAAGCACCGAAGCGTGCTTCGTACGACACTTCGGGCGTTGGAAGCGTGGCGCTTTGGAGGAGGAAGTGTACGCTTCCCGTACACTTCTGTATGCTTCCAGAAAAGCTTCCGGAAAAGCGTTTAGAAAATCATTTTTTTTTTCAATTTTTTTTTTAAATTTTAGGTGAGTTTGCTTGTTGGGGGTGGGTCCACCTTGGGTTAGGGTGATGAATGAAGGCAAAAAAAATATAAATATAGCAGATGCTCCCTCATGGTAATGTTAAATTCTTAAAGTAAAAGTGACATTCTCCTTTATTTTCATTTTCATCCTTTTACTTAAATTTTTAACATTACCATGAAATGACTCAGGATGTTTGAGAGTGGTTCTAGCCTCATTGGACTTCATATGGAGAAAATAGAATTTCATATCCTATATCAAAATTCAACAGACTTAACAGTTTTCAAGAATTTAGGATCAATGGGATTGTGGCATTTCATTACATTATATCAAGTATGAAGGTATGCGATTAGCATTTAATCAAGAGCACCAAGCCCTATATGTACCCTAGTGTTGGTGGTGTTAATTGTTGAACTCCTTTGTCACGTGGCACGCCCTTAGCAAAAAATTACCTTTCAATCAAGTCAAAATCATCGATCAAGCATGTTAAGCTTTTTCTACCATATTTTAAGTCTTGAATTAGGTAGTTTGATCAAAATTGGGCAATGTTGATTAATATCCCTAGACAATCGAGGTAGAGGCAAAGGCTAGACAAGAGGAGAAGAATCTAGATTCTAGATGGTTGATGCTCGAATAATTAATCATTAATGTACAATGGATGTTATATCTATCTTGATTTATGCAAAAATATGCATGTTTTCATGTCTTCTACAATTAATTTGGTATACTCCAAGATGTTGGGTACCTCGAGGATCCTGCCCTTCATTGCATGTAGTCCGTCTGACTACAACTCGATGTCTCCCCACTTCCTCTCAAGACTACGAAGTTTGAGGCTTTGCCAGTCTGTCTTGATCTCTTACCTAATTTACTGCCATTCCGCTGCTCCTCTTTCAACTCTTTCGAGTCTCTCTACTTCCCTCCTTGAAGTTCTTGGTGTGACTCCCTCTGAGCCTCGATTTCCCTCCCGGAAACCCCTTTGTCAATGTTGAGATGCCCCCACTCCGATTGTTCGTGCAGTTGCACAACTGATCCGAATTTCTTGGCTAGAAATCCTCGGCAGCAACTCCGTCCTCCTTGGTCTTTCCCTGTTAGGTACTGTTCTAACCACAATACCCCACCAACTTCACTCCCAACTTACTCACAACCTGCTATACCCCAGCAAAATTAAGGTTAGAGCCTCTAGGCTCTGCACAATCCTGACACCCGAAAAATCTGCACCTCCTAGCCACAGGCGTCAATCCTTTCTGACTGAGAAAGATGACCGGGCACTGCATAGGTCAGGTCTGCTCCTCTCTGCAATGCGTTGATCCTCTTCCCGGCTCGAACTGATGACACAGGCACTGCATCACCCCTTCCTTGCTTCTTTTCCACTAGGAACAACTTCTATTACCGGAACAACTGTTTCTGCTACTGTTGCTTTGCTCGTCTGTGATCTGCAACCACGCTCTGATACCATGTTGGAGTTTCTAAGTCTAACTATTAGAAATACTTCCTGTACTTTCTGATTTATTTCTTCCTACTTGTTCTATTAATTAACAAGTTATTTAACCATATAAATACTGAAAATAAACACAAGTACAGTCTCAACATCTACAGGTCATCAATTGAAAGAAAACAAGCACAAAAGTGACGCCGTTATTTTGGACTAATGTATCGGAAAAACCCAATGTGGGAAAACCGGTGCATGTATTTGAGGGTTTTATTATTAAGCAATTTCAGAATACAATTTGGGTGCTAGAAATGACTCACCCAAAAGAGAATGCTCTCGACAGTTGTACCTCTCAGTGGGAGACATATATCAGCCCTAATTTGCCCCACGGAATCTCCCAGCGTTAACCTCTATGGTCTGCGTCAGCCCCTTTGGGCCAACATCTGCCCAGCGTTAGCCTTTGCGTCTCCCATGCTGGCCCTCCTCAGGCTCTACGCAGCTCTTGGCTGCCTCTGCGTGGCCTCTAGCTGCTTTTGTGTGGCCTCTAGCTGGCTCTGAGTCAACCCTCTCCCTGCTTCTGCGCTGATGCTCCTGGTACTATCTCTGCCTCTCTGCTACTGCATTCACTGCCTCTCAGCTGCAACTCTTATCACTCCTTCAGTTTCCTCAGCAAGCCCTGCCCCAGAAAATCAAATTCTTGATCAACTCGATGTGTTCTGCAAGTGACCCTCAAGCCTCCTCTTATACTTTTCTCGTTG
Organism: Pinus taeda; assembly: GCA_000404065.3. NCBI lineage: Eukaryota > Viridiplantae > Streptophyta > Pinopsida > Pinales > Pinaceae > Pinus > Pinus taeda. Next base: position 256,173 of record APFE031361160.1, on the reverse strand, counting down.
AGCCATTTCTGGCACCCAGATTGTATTCTGAAACTGCTTAATAATAAAACCCTCAGATAGCTGCAACGGTTTTACCGCATTTGGTTTTTCTGGGGACATTAGTCCAAAAATAACGGTGTCACTTATGTGCTTGTTTTTCCTTCAGTTGATGATCTATATGTGTTGAGACTGTACTTGTATTTATTTTCAGTATTTACATGGTAAATAACTTGTTAATTAACAAAACAAGTAGGAAGAAATAAATCAGAAAATACATGAAGGATTTCTAACAGATAGACTTAAAAATTCCAACATGGTATCAGAGCGTGGTTGCAGATCATAGGATAACTAAGGGCATAGCCGAGTAGAGCAACAGTAGCAGAAACAACTGTCCCCAGTGGCAAAAGCTATTCCTAGTAGAAAAGCAACAAGGAAGGGGTGACACAGTGCCTGTGTCATCAGTTTGAGCTAGGAAGAGGATCAACGCAGTGGCAGAGAGGAGCAGAGTTGTCCTACGTAGTGCTTGGTCATCTTTCTCAGTGAGCAAGGATTGACACCCGTGGCCAGGAGGTACGGATTTTGCTGGTGTCGGGATTGCTCAGAGCCTAGAGGCTCTAGCCTTCAGTCAGCTGGGGCATAGAAGGCTGTGGGTAAGTTGTGGAGTGAAGCTGGTGGGGTACTGTGGTCAAAACAGTACCTAACAGGGCTAGACCAAGGAGGAGGGAGTTGCTACCGAGGATTTCTAGCCAAGAAATCTGGATTAGTGGTGCAGCTGAACTAATGATTGAAGTGGGGGCATCTCGACATTGGCAGAGGGGTTTCCAGCAGGGAAATTGAGGCTTAGAGGGAGTCACACCAAGAACTTCCAGAAGGGAAGTAGAGCGACTCGGAAGAGTCGAAAGAGGAGCAACGAAATGGCAGTGAACGGGGTAAGAGATCAGGACAGATTGGATGGAGCTTCAAACTTCGTAGTCTGGAAGGCCGAGATCTTGTCCATTCTAGACAGGAATCATCTCAAGCACTTTGCCTTGAACATGATAGCGATCCCAGTTGACCCGGATGAGAACAAAAAGTACGAGGAGGCAATGGCAAGGGCCAAGAGCATCATCCTTGACAGGGTCAAGGACCATGTAGTACCACATATTTCCGAAAAGGACACGGTAAATGCGATGTGGGAGGCCCTGACGAAATTGTATCAGCATACTTCCGTGCAGAGGAAGATGCTACTGGAAAATCAGCTGCCGTCATACTAGTAACCAGATGCAGAAGGGAGAATAGATTGACACCTTCCTCGATCGATTGAAGGAGATCCGAGATCAGGAGATCCGGCATCAGTTGACTTCCATAGGGCCCACGCCGGATGAGGAGATGATGGTGAGGACCGCATTGAACGCAGTCTCAGAGGATTGGGAGGTGTTTGTCCAAAGCATACTGGGCAGGTCGACCCTTCTAGATTGGGAGGAACTGTGGGCATCTCTTCGCCAAGAAGAGATCAAAAGACTAACCAAGGTGGGAAGCAGTGGCAAGGGGGTCAGAACCAAGATGGAGGAAGAGGAGGATGCTGCCCTAGCATCTGAGGGAAAGCAGGAGAAACGAAAGAAGAAGGACCTCTCCAAGGTCAAATGCTTCCACTGTGGTGAATTGGGTCACTATGTGAGCCAGTGTCCGAGGAAGAAGAGCAAGGGATAGGCTTCTGAGACCAAGGTTGCGCTAGCAAGGGCAGAGAAAGAAGTGGAGACAGATGATGACTATGCAATGAGTGCTCATACACCACTTGAGAGGAAGTGGGGAGACATGGTGGTGTAGTCAGACGGATTACATGCGATGAGGGGGCAGGATCTTCGAGGTACCTGTTATCACTCAGAATTTTCTCAAGGTTAAAGAAAGAAATTTCCGAGGTAACCACAAACCAATTTTTGGTACAAAATCTAGCCAATCTGTACTTAGAGAGGGCTCTCTTTAAGTTTTAACTTTGTTTTAGAAGGTTTTAGGCTAGTTATGAAAGCTTTGGGATTTTGATTGGGTTTGGTGGTGAAATTCAATAGCAGATGGGTAAAACTAAATATTTCAGGCCATTGGGCTAATGGAGTCAAAAGAAGATGGCTCAATTGGATTTGGTTTTTCAGCAAAGGATGGCTTCACAGGGAAAGATAGCTAAACATGGAGCAAATGATAACTTGAAAAGATGGGATGGGCTCAAAAGGGAAGAAGGGCAATTAAGAATCCTTCCACATGTTTTGAGAAGAGGGAATTTAAATGATCACCAATAAATAGCAATTAAGGATTTTTTACTAAATGATCAAAATGATAAACTAAGAAGCAGGAGCAATTAAGAATTCCTTGCCTATGATAGTTTAAAGGAAAACATAAAGAATAAAAACGATTGAAAACATATTGCACTTAAGCACTTTTTGAATTATACTTTTTCGTTTTAATATTTAGATATGGAACATAATTGAAATATTAAACAAGAAAACAATAACACATGGGATATAGAATACTTATTTGTCCGATGTTTTGCACATGAATCTTGAGAAAAGTCCTTTGTATTAATCCTTCCTCTAGCCAGCCATACAAGAGTTTGTCCAATAGCACTTTATTCCAAAGTAATCAGTTTTACAGAAATGTCTAAGAATCCACCCACAATATTTCAAATGAAGAAGTATTTATACTAATTTCTAAACTAAAATATCTTGAAAAAATATCAAGATTGCTTTACAAATATCTCCAACTGTTTACATTAATAGAACTTAAATAAAGGACATTCAAAACTAATGAATCTATTTGGCACTATGTTTATGGATTTATGGTGATGAAGAAGAGAAAGTCGAATTTGATAGCAACTCTTAGTTGATGATGAGGCATCCCTGTCACTAACTGCATCCTTCCTTTGTGCATTCTGCCCCATAAATTCTGCAAACTTAGGGTCCAATGATATGCTTGTATATCTCAATCCGTGATAGATATGTAAAAAGTGAAAGAGGTTATTGTAGATAAGAATGTTTTTGAGATAAAATTCTCTCTGTTTCCCAACTTTCAGCTCCAACGGTTCACAATATGCTTTGCAAAAAGATATAAAAAACAGGACTTTGTACAAATTGAAAATTAGGCTGTGAAGACATGCACTTATCTCCCTTTTGGTAATACCTGTGTAAAAAGTGAGAGAAGTTTTTGTAGATTGGCCTGTTAGGAACAAAAACCTCCTCCAGTTTTGCAAAATACTTCTTGGATTAGCCACAATAGTCTCTGCAAAACCATGACTTAAACAGGAAATTTCTGAAGAATGTACCATTTCTGCTCTGATTTCATCTTTTAACCTTAAATTCCTTTCAACTGTTTTTCACTTTTACTTTGGATAAACTTCATTGTAGCTGGTGAAAGTGTTTTCATCTTTGTTTAACCCTTAATGTCTTCATGTTTACTTTTACTGTTTGTTGTTTACTTTTTACTTTTACTGCGCTATTTTTTTATCTGTCTTCACTTTGACATGAATTTGTATGCTCTGTTTTGTAATTGTCTTCCCTGCTGTTTATCTTCATTCTAGATGATTTACTTGACTTGGTGTTCAATCTGATACTCTTTAACCTTGATACACTTTGATTGTTCTTTACTGTTTCCTTTTACCTCCATCTCTATTTGAATAGATTTGATAACAATCTTGGAGTAAACAGGTCTTATGACTAGTATTAAGATTGTTTATCCAAGGCTGTGGTCTTCTAATCACCTGTAAAACAAAACAAACTGTTAAGAAAGCATTGGCTTGCAGGGGAGGTTGAAAAGGTTTCATTTGAGATGAAAGGTCTGTGGAGTGAGTCCATAATTCTTTTCGGGAGGTAAACCATGCTCGAATCGGTTAACAAAGGCTTCAGGTGGCGCAGATGGGTTACATAGGGTTTTACTGCACAATCAGGTGAAAACGAGCAAAACTGGGGTTTTTGTGTTTAAACGGGTAAATGGTTGATATTGGTGGGTAAATGAAAATGATTGTTGGCTTTAACTGACTGATGGGACAACTTTGTCGTTTAGTGGAGGCTGTAAGCGGGTTTCATCGCATCGCTATTGGAGGGTAAGTGGGATTTGGAGGGTGCTGCACAATTCCATGTCTTTCGACACGTAGCATCGGCACTATATGGGAAACCGCTCACATCGCACGCTAAAGGTCGACCAAAAGGCTTGCGCGATACGAGCGATAGTCGTCGGATCTGAGGGATTCGATTAGACTGTGGTCAAGGTGATGAAGTGACTGATGGATAATAGGGGTGGGCCCGATATTAATTAAAAGAATTAATCATATCAGGGGCGATTTGATTGGTTGGGAGAGTTATTAATTAGTCCGGATGACTAAATTAATTCTCATTAAAGGTGGCGGGTTGGGTTCTTAATCAACTACAGGTTAGTTAATTATTCCCGTTTATTATTTGTTTTACGGTTAGACTTAACCATCGGGGCGAGATATGTAATAATTTGGGGTTTTGCATAATATAATAATACGGGCGTGCGTAATTTTCTTTTATTTGGGAATTATATAATAAAACATTAATGGTTAGTATGACCAAATGAATGGGAAAGCGCTAAGTCCAATGTTTTCCGAAAGTATTTCATCATATAACATATTGACTTAGGCTAAAGTGTATAAAAGGGTTTTTATGGAGAATGTTTTAATTTTCCTAAATAAAATACTATTTTACTTGGGAAAAGATTTATCAAGGGAATGAATGATTTTATGGGGAGGTAATGTTGATGAAAGGGACTTAAGTACTTAGGCATTATAAATTATTGGGCCGAGGGTCCGGTCCCTCCAAAAGTATGCTCTGAGCCCCTCTAACTTTGTAGGTGTTTTTAGTACTTAAGGGAAATTAGTGAAACTTTAGGGGAAATGAGTAAGGGAGTTAATTATTTGACTTTGCTTTGTTTGATATGTCTTTCATGTGCTGCATGCCATTGCCTTGTGATGAAAGTAAAAGATTTACACATTTTAAACATATCATCCACCACATATTATTCTGCAACCATCATCTATTTACCCTACCTATTTTACCCTAGCATTTTTACTTCTTTATTAGGGTGCACTTAAACTGGCAAACCCTCTTCAACTTTTCTTTTCTTTTACAATGTGATATCTATCTAAATCTACACTTATTACATCCAAGGGCTTAGATTAAACTGTTGAGCTCCTTTTATTCACTCTACCTATCTACTTGTCTGCCAAGATTAAACTGTTTGGTCAGATATTTATTCTCTATTTCTACAACATAAAATTGAAAAAAAGGAACTCGTCAAGCTTAAACTATTTGACTATTTATGAATTGTGACATAGGTGACAAGCTGCACACAATTGTTTATTATACAAAAGCAAAAAAGTAGTGGCATTTAGACTTGCACACTTTCATGGTCTTTTCTTTTTGTTGGGGTTCATTTTCTTTCATTTTTTGACATTTTCTTTATTCTTTTTACCCTTTGATTTTTCTTTTAGGGTATACCCTCTTTACATTTTTTAATTTTTTGATTTTTTACAAATATGGAAAACATTTGCAGAAGCAAAGGTATTTACATATTTTAGAATTAAACCAAGTAAATCATGATATATGACACCTATTGGTATAGGAACCTAACAGTACCCAACCTCTTGGATTATACCTTGCTATGGGAGCCTTAAAGAGGAGTAGCAAGACTCGCGGATGTCGGTAGAGACGGATGTGAATGGAGCAACAGAGGGAGCTACAGTGTAGGAGTCCCAAGACAACGTGAGGTAGCAGTGCGAGATGCACAGAGTTGTTGCAACAGCACAAAGGTCAGAGAGGGAGCACTTGTCAGTGACAGAGGGAGCTTCAACAATGGAGTGTTTCTAGCCTTACAGAGATGTCAGAGTTGGGAGATCAATTACATACTTCTCAGTAACTGAGTTGCAGTGCAACTGTTAGCAGTGGCAGTGCTATGGGCAACACGATGCAACATGATGAGAGGGGCTGCAGTGGCAGTTGTAGGGCCATGGGCAGCAGCACGGATGCAGGAGGAGTTGTCGTATAGATGCAACAGTGCAAAGGATGTTGGGCAGCTGACCTAGCATTAACACAGGGACCGATGCTAGATGAGCAAGGTGATGCTCAGTGAGGAGTATTACTAGAGCACAGTCCTCCCTAAGAGGGAGTGTTGATTTGGGGTAGCATGGGATGTGGTCTAGCCACGAAAATTGGTGGAGAGGCTAAAGCACATGAGATCTCCAATACCTAGAAATGGTCTAGGCAGAATCTAACAAGTTTGGGAAATATTAAAATAATTAATATTTTTAATGGAGTCCCTAAGTCTAAACTTAGGAAAAATAAAATACTAATGTGAATTAATATAAAACTAAGTTAGAATGGTCCAAAAGTCATGGATCAAGCCAAATCTAATCTTAGCCGTTGATTAGGGACTTAATCTTGGCTGTTGAATTGCCAACGAGAAAGGTATAAGAGGAGGCTTGAGAGTCACTTAGAGAACACACCGAGTTGATCAAGAATTCGATTTTCTGGGGCAGGGCTTGCTGAGGAAATAGAAGGAGTGATCAGAGTTTCAGCTAAGAGGTAGTGAATACAGAAGCAGAGAGGCAAAGAGGGTACTTGGACCGTCAGCGTAAAAGCCGGGAGAGAGGGATGCAGAGCTAGCTAGAGGCCGCGCAGAGCTAGTCAGGGTCCACGCAGAGGCAGCCAAGAGCTGTGCAATGCCAGAGAGAGCCAATGTGGGTGACGCGGAGGCTCTAGAGGCTGATGCAGTGCCTCCAGAGGCTGACGTTGGGAGATTTTTTGGGGCAGATTGGGGCAGAGAGGCTAACGTTGGGAGATTTTTTGGGGCAGATTGGGGCTGATATCTGTCTCCGAATGAGAGGTACTACTGCTGAGAGCATTTTCTGTTGGGTGAGCCATTTCTGGCACCCAGATTGTACTCTGAAATTGCTTAATAATAAAACCCTCAGAGAGCTGCACCAGTTTTCCCGCATTGGGTTTTTCTGGGGACATTAGTTTAAAAATAATGGTGTCACTTGTGTGCTTGTTTTTCCTTTAGTTGATGATCTGTATGTGTTGATCATGCACTTGTATTTATTTTCAGTATTTACATGGTAAATAACTTGTTAATTAACAGAACAAGTAGGAAGAAATAAATCAGAAAGTACATGAAGGATTTCTAATGGATACACTTAGAAATTCCAACACTTGTTTTCTTCCAAACTTTATAGGTCAAGTTGCAACAAAGCTCATGGTGGGGGTTGTCACTCTGATCCGTGCACTCTTCGTTCTAGCTGTCTCCCTACAGTAAGCTATGGGGAGTAGTCTTTATCAAATGTGAAGATGAGAGATCTGTTTGAAACCAACAAGTCCGAGAGACACAATTGAATGTTCTAGCCACTTGGTTGAATTAGCAAGTTTTTTAAAATTAGATTTATCTTGAAAGACCAGTGCCTTAAATGGATTCAATTACTTGCTTTAGATTTTTTACCATGTTACTGGATGAACAGTGGTTGCTTGAGGATGCTCCACTATCCTATATGAAATGTAAATCCTACAAACTAGTGAAGATGTAGAATCTTGGTAAATTTTAGATTTATATGCCTATTCTTAGTGTGTCCTCTCTCTTAACTGATTTGAAGCTAGTCTCTAGAGAAGGTTGTGAGAGAGAAATTGGAGGGAACTAAGTTGAAGCTTGGTTTATGATACCTCCCCTGAGGTTCTAACCAACCAATGCTCCTAGTGTTGTAGAGATTGTGGCTCTGACGACCTACAAGGTCTCTGTGTTAACCATTAAAGAGATGCTAGGCTCCTCAAACTAAAGTGAGAAAGGTGGACCTATATTTCTATCAACCAAGGTTATGCTTGGAAGTAAATTTTATTAATGCAAGAAGCTAATCCTAGAATACAAGTGCAAGAGATGAGTGCTCTTAAAGTGATATTTATTTGTTTACATAAGTACTCAATTACTAACGAATGAAATACTTAGACAATTAGATGAATAACAACCTCAACCACAAGAGAAAATTTCTTAAACTCAATGGTGCCAAAAAATGTGGCCAATACAACCAATAGAAAATCGCTTAGGTGATCAATTCTTCTCAAGACAAATAGCAAGATAATAATCAATAAATCACCACTTATGCCAATTAGATACACAAGAAAATTTAGATCTCTGATGACAATTATGAGTACACTTGATTATGAGATCTACAAGAAATATCCAATTCACCAACGAGCAGTGAATCCAATTATCCAATGACAATAATGATAATGAGAGCATTAATCCACAATGTCACTTAGAGCGATTAGCCAATTAAACACTTATTAACTTGATTAGAGCACTTGTGTGTTAAAATGCAAGAGTGAAACTAGATGCCAATGACAAAAATTAAGCTTAAATCACATCAACCATCAATAATGATGAATTGTAGAATTCCCTTAGCCAATTTTAGAGACTTATATGTGTTTTATCATGCTGCAACCTTGCTTTCAGAGGTTTGCAATTTATATCAACAATCAAAAAGCTATATACCTAAAATAAGCTAGAAAATCAATGCATTCAACTTGCAAATGATATCCAATGATTTACTAATGATTATGAGATTGCTTAGAAGCTATAGATCAAACCCCAAAATGATGCATATCAGACTTGAAATAACTTAGTGTAATATTCCTAATGAAAAATCAATAGTGATAAACAAAACATACAATGGTACATGCATACACAAAACCACACAAAATTAAACGTCCATAAATGCACCAGAAAATTGCACCAACTAAGCCATTTTATTATAAATCAATAGGGGTACATATAAGCATGAAATGAGTGCACTTGGGCTTGCCCAAGGCAAGTTAAACAAGTCCCAAGTGGAAAAGATGAGGGCCTAGATGCTGTAGCTTCAATCCCCTCTGAGTTCTGCACTGGCCCTAGTAAAACTACACTGTTGGCTGAAGTAGAACAGCTGTTTGACCCCCTTTTGGTGCTCAGAAAATTCCAGGAAATTAACCCTAGACTCCTTTCAAATAACCCACCAAAACCTAGAAAGGGTTTGGTTTAGTTCAGGCCCTCAAAATTACCCCCAATTTCAGCATCCTCCTCCAACTGCTGGGTAATTTGACCCACCTAGAAATGCTGCTACTTCTGCCTCCCAAAAATGTTGAATATTTCCCCTTAAATTTCTCCTCAAATTCCCCAACCAATTCAACACCCAAATCACCAGCCCAACCTCCCAATGAGTAGCCTCCACCAAGGACTGCGCAGGCCCTAGACAAAACACCTTTGCGTTGCACAGAAGAAAGAAATTCGGCCTGAAGTGTGGCCCCTCCAAAGACCCAGCAAAACCTTGCAAAATCGCTGCTAATTCACCTTAGTAATGACCCCTTAAAACCCGAAAAGGTAGTTGCAATGGCCCTTACTTTCCCACAAAAGCGTAGTTCCCTTTTCTACGCCCTCATTGCTCTAGATAGCCATGAATATGCCTCGAAAATCACCTCTGGAACAACTCTACCACACAACAATGACTTTCCTAGGATGGCACTCAGAGTCCATCGAAGAAAAGTTGAGATTTCTCCCTAGAAACCTCTTGTGTTGAACAACGCTTGCATACTTGGCTCAATAGCTCAAGTGTGCTAGGTGAGTGAGTTTTTCTAAGTGTCAAAAGGTCCCAAAATGATGTGTGCTTCCTCTATTTATCCTTGGGCTGCCTCCTGCTCATGTGGGACCCATACATCGAACTCCTCCATCCAAAAGCACGAATTGCCCAAGGGATGCATATTTCCCTCTCAGGTGGCCACCACAACCCACTAAGTATTCGATTTGCCTCTTTCTCCTTATGTGAGTGCCTTCCTTAGCCAAAAACTGAAAGTGGGGTCCTTCAACCCACTTCTAAGTTGGAAATCCAAAATTATCAAAATTGAACAAAATTGTATTCTCACCTAGCAATAAGCGGGAATATCATAGTCCTCCCCTCCCAAATGTTGCTTGTCCTCAAGCAACTGCAATGCTGGATGCTGTAAGATGTGCTCACGCTCCCATGTGGAATCCTCCTCTGGCAAATTCTTCCACGAAACCAAATACTCTTTGATAATCCTTCTCCTCATCCTTCTCTCCCTTGTTTCCAAAATGGCCTTCGGCTTCAAGTAATAAATGCCCCTTATAATCCAATAAGGGTAGTTTAGTGGCTGTTGTCAAATGTTGTCCAAATACCTTCTTGAGGCATGAGATATGAAAAGCATTATGAACCTTGCTCCCAAGTGGAAGCTCAAGTTCATATGCCACCTCTCTAATCCGCTTGACCACCCTGTAGGGCCCATAAAAACATGGCTGCAACTTCTCGGCCTCCTTTTGCTTTAGCTTGGACTATCTGTATGGTTGGAGGCACAAGATCACCGAGTCTCCCACCTCAAAGTGCCTTTCGACCCTATGTCCTTCAATTGTGAATATGACACCAAGAATATGTTCCCCTTGTAGTAAATGATCTCGGCCATCACTCTGTAGCGTTCATCAGCGTGAATACCCTCCAAAATCTCACATGCCCACTAGTTCTTGGAGTACTCCACCAACAACTGTGCATTCCAATCATTGCAAATGCTCATGAGTGAAAGTGTCATGGGTCTCCTGGATAATGCATCTGCTACTATATTGTGCTTGTCCTTAACATACTCAATATCGAAGTCATAGCACCGCACTTTGCTGACGCACCTCTGTTGCTTGTTGTTGAGGCATTGTTGCCCCATAAAGTGGCGAAGCCTATTGGGTTCAGTCTTCACCCGAAATCTGTTGCCCACTAGGTACTGCCGAAATTTGGCCAATGCATGCATGATGGGCAACATCTCCTTGTCATAAATAGAATACAACCTCTCATGGGAAAAGGAGTTTCCAACTTTCAAAAGCAATGGGGTGTCCATCATGAGACAATACTGCGCCAACCCCCTCTCCTGATGCATCACACTCCAATGTGAATGGCTGTGTGAAGTCTGAGAGTGCCAAAACTAGGCAACTAGTCATCACCTCCTCGAGGCAATCGAATGTCGATTGTGCCTTGTCTCTCCATGCAAAAACCCCCTTCTTTGTCAGATCTATGAGGGGAGCCTCTAGCTATGTGAAGCCTTTTATGAACTTCCTATAGTAGGTGCATATGCCAATGAATCCCCTCAACTCAGTCACATTCCAGAGCTTAGGCCAATCTCGGATGGCTTTGATCTTCTCCTCATGCACCCTCATTCCATTTGCGCCAATGATATGTCACAAGTAAAGCATCTTTGTTAGCGCAAAATCACACTTGGACAACTTGGCGTAGAGTTGTTGCTCCTCTAAGATACGCAGCAACATCTCCACGTGCTGCAAATGCTCCTCCCACGTCCGATTGTAAATCAAGATATCATCGAAGAATACTAACACAAACTTTCGCAACTGCCTACAAAATACATGATTCATGCATGACTGAAAGGTGGCAGGTGCATTGGTCAACCCAAAGGGCATGACTAAGAACTCAAAATGCCCATAGTGGCACCTGAAATCCATCTTGGGGATGTCCTGATCCCTCATTCTAATCTGATGGTACGTCAAGCGCAAACCTATCTTAGAAAAGTACTTGTCTCCTCTAAGCTCATCCATCAACTCATTAATGCACAGAATGGGGTAACAATTCTTCAAGGTCTTCTTGTTGAGTGCCCTGTAATCAATACACATGCGCGAAGTCCCATCCTTCTTTACCAGAACAACTGATGAAGCGAAGGGGCTAGAACTCAGCTTAATGTGTACCAATGCCAGCAAATCCTTGATGGCACACTCAATCTCGTCCTTGTACACCTTTGGATGCCTATAAGAAGTGGTGATAACTTCCTTCACCCTAGGCTCTAGCTCGATGGTGTGCTCAAATCCCCTATCAGGTGGCTGCCCTAGTGGTATATCCCCAAACACCACTGGGTATCTGTCCAAGATGGCCTATATGTCCTCGTGAGGTGGCTTGGGCTGTCCCCCAACCTCTGAAATCCTCAGCTCCACTGCCCATGATATATCCCCATGCATCAAGTCAATCTCCATCTTGTGTGTTGAAACTATCTGTGGAGGGTATGAATGCATGCCTCGAAGGACTGCCAGCTTGTCATCCAGCCCTGTGAACTCCATTTCCAGTTTCCTCCAATCACTAGTGACCCGGCCAAGGGAGTAAAGCCACTAGACACCCATCACCACGTTGGTGTTCGACACATCCACAACAAAGAAATGATCTGTCACCGAGTAGTTCCCCATGGTCATTGTCAAAGCGGGAACATATCGGGTGCACTGCATAGTTCTATCCCCTTGCACTAGAACTGAGAACCCCTTGAACTCCTCTATAGTGATGCCTAGGCTCTAAATCATTTGGGCATCAATGAAGTTCTGGGTGGCCCCACTGTCTACCAAAACTGAGACACGTTGTCCCTATACTGTGCCTCGGATCCTCAAAGTCAAGAATTTGGGAATTCCACACAAAGAAGCGAGGACTCCCCCAGATGCTGCGAAAGATGCTCTCCCAGGTGGTGGTGGTGGTGGTCCCCTCTCTGCCTAACCCTCTGTTAAAATTGGCAACTAGGACCAAACTCCACATGGGTCATCTTATTTATGACAACTGATATTTTTCTTGGATTCCTCTCTCTAAGAGGTGTAGGATTGATCTAAAGATCATCTGATTCCAAGAGGTAAAAATAAAGATATGAATTTATTTGTATCATGGACAAACTGTCATGGTTGGCTAGCAAGCAAAACAGGCATTCAAACCCCTAGCTCATCCTCAATGTTGCATATAAAAGGAGGAGACCTCAAGTCATTTTATGATCATCTCATCTCATCATCTCTCTCTCTCCTCTTGAGAAGGACTTGGTGGAAAAGAGGATCTCAAGCCCTAGCCGCAACAAAGTAGCCTAAAGACAGCGTGAAGGAGCCTGGAAGAACAGCATGGGAGTTTCTGTTTGTTGTAGGTGACAACGTGGTGAATGAGGCTATTTTAGGGCATGAATTAAGGGCTATGTTAGGTGTGTTTGCAAGGCAGGGAAGCCGCAGCTCTAAGGAGAAGTTATGCGTTGAATAGGTCTGCCCTAAACAACGTGGAGTGTGCTGTAGGTACAACGTAACTCTTAGATCCATTTTAGGCTAAGGACAGAGCAATGTAGGGGTTGATGTGTATGTGGTTGGGTGCTTAGAGGTGTAGACAACTGGGTCGAGTTCTTGAAGCCTAAAATGTTGTTGATTTGATGGTTTTTGGGCACTATTTTGGGGACTGTTTGCTACAGGGATTGCTATGTGCTAGGCCGCAGGCCATAGCACCACAACAAGGGCTGCATAGGGCAGTCAAGGGCTGGCATATGCCCTAAGGCAACATCGTAGCAAGGAAGGAGCTTCTCAAGGGTGTGTCACAACCCTCTAAGGCACTATTTGGAGAATGTCAAGGGAGTTTAGGGCTGCAACAAGTGCCCTAACTAGAACAACAACCAATAATGAAATGCAAATAGAATTATGAGCAATGTTTTGGGTTGATTGGGCTTGTTGTTGGAGGCCGAAGTTGATTGGGTTTGACCGAGCTACTTAGAGGAAGAATTCTGCCCTATTTGACCAGCGTTGACTTTTCTGGTCAGGGCTTTTCTGCTGCTGTCATAAATTATCAGATTTGTAATTTGTACTATATCTCTCTCTGCTGAACTACTGAAGAATATAAGAAGAATTGATCAAGGGTTTCCCCACATTAGGGTTTGTCCTTGGCTGGTGCAACATCTTGTGTCCTCTTGCCTTGGCTTGTCTTCTACTATATATGTTTATGTTCTATCTGCATTTTACTATCATGCTGATGTGATTGCTAAACTAGATATTGATATTGGGCTAATAAAGAAATTGAAGTAAATTGCTCTTAAGCATAGAACATACCATTGTTAACTAAATTTAACATGGTATCAGAGGTGAGGTGAAGACAAAGCCCAAGCAAGAGTGAAAGAGCAATCACCAAAGACAGTTGGACAAGGACAAAAGGCTCAATGGGTTCCTCATCCCACTTCCTGGCTATAGACAAGCTCCGTGAAAGTCTGACTATGATGGATGGAAGATGTCTCTTGATCTAACCTTGGAAGAACAAGAAGTGTTGGATTATGTGAGGGGTAAAATCCCAGAGCCTCCTTCAAATGCATCGCCTACTATGAAGAACAAGTACAATAACGTTGAAGTCAAAGCGAAGAAGATTATCAGAGATTCCATTGACAAGTGTTTGGTGGCCTACATATCTGATTTGAACACTTCCAAAGAGATCTATGATAGGTTGGTCAGCATGTTCGAGGTTAGTGATGCAAATCAAATTTTATTTCTCAAAAATAAGTTGAAGGATATTAAGAAGGGCAAGGACGAGTATATTCAAATCTTACTTCTTAAGGATCACTGAGATCAAGAATGATCTACTTTAGATTGGAGAGGTCATTCCTGATAGGGAACTTACTATCACTACCCTTGGAGGACTCCCACTCGAGTGGTATATATTTAGAACCACTATTCTCAATAATGATCGAATTCCAGGGTTTGAAGAATTGATGTCGAGATGCATTCAAGAAGAAACAAGAATGGTGGAGCAAGAAATGCCTTCTAATAGAAGCAACCCCGTTGCTTTCTCCACTCATGCCAAAAGGAGAAATAATACAAAGTCTAAAGGTCATTTCAATGGAAAGCCTGGATCTAAGTGTGGAAGGAAGGGTAGGTGCTTTGTTTGCAATAAGTTTGGCCACTATGTAAGGGAGTGTCCAAATAGAAGGGACACACTACATGGTGATGATCACACTCATTTTAGGGGTAACTTCATCAACAACAATTAAAGGAATGGCAGGTACAATGGCAAAGTAAAAAGGAATGTAGGACATCAAGGAAATGGTCAACCCTCCAAGAAAGCAAGGAACTCCAGGTATGAAGAAGCAAATGTTGTTAACAATAAGCAAAAGGAATACTATCTTATATCGGCCCTCTCCACTACCTCTCCACTGGACACTTTGGGGAATTGGCTAATTGATAGTGGTGCCTCAAGGCACTTCATTGGATACAAGGAAGCTCTCTCTAATCTGATAGAGAAGGAGACAAACTTGGAGATTATCCTTGGAGACGATGCCACCTATCTCGTGAAGGGAGTAGGGAATGTTACCCTTCAATTGAATCAAGGTAACATGATTCATTTACAAGAAGTTCTATATGTACCTGATCTCAAGAAGAACCTGGTGTCCATTTCGGCAATGGAAGACAAAGGATACAAGGTGGCATTCATTGATAGAAAGGTATGTGTTTGGGAAAGGAATTTAAAGATGCTTTTACTCTTGGGTTCAGGGTTGACATTTTGTATCAAGTTGGAGGAAGTCCATTGGGAGCCATGTCTTGTGACACATCTCTACAATCTAAACTATGGCACCGGAGGTTTTCCCATCTTCATTATAAGGCTCTTCCCGATGTGAGTCAGATGGTGACAGGTATGCCCGAGTTCAAAGTAGAGCATGAAGGTGTATGTCCGAGATGTGCCGAAGAAAAATTTACAAGGGGACCATTCCCCTCTAGTAATAGCAAGACCATAGATATATTGCAGTTGATCCACTCTGAGATATTTGGTATGATGCCTGTAAAATCTTTGGGAGGATACTTATATTATCTCACCTTTACGGATGACTATTCTCGCAAGACCTGGATCTACTTCTTGAAAAGGAAGGATGAACTGTTCACCTAGTTCCGTCACTTCAAAGCAATGTGGAAAAAGTCGAAGTCGGGATTAAATCGGCAAGGGTCCAAAAGTTGAAAAAATCGTTAAAGTCGGGAGTTTTTCGAAAAAGTCGGCAAAATTAAATGGCCAGCCAAAAAAATAAAAAAATCGGGATTTAATCGGCTAGCCAAAAAAATCAAAAAATTGGGATTTAATCGGGATTTATTCCCGACTTTTTCCACACTGCTTCAAAGCCATGATCGAAAACCAATTCGAGAAGAAAAGAAGTGCAAAAATGTTCAAGGCTCGCTTTGTTGCTTGAGGCTTCTCTCAAAAGGAAGGTGTCGATTACGATGAGATATTTGCACATGTTTCCCGATACACCACCATTCGCTCCATCATGGCCCTTGCTGCCTCATAAGGATGGAACCTATATCAGATGGATGTCAAGATCGGTTTCTTGGATGGTTCAATCAAAGAGGAAGTCTATGTGGAACAACCAGAGGGGTTTTAGGTTCATGACCGGGAATCTCATGTATGCAGGTTGAAGAAAGCTCTCTATGGCTTGAAGCAAGCACCCCGGGCTTCGTATGAGAGGATTGATAGCTATATGATGAAGCTGAGACTCACTAGAAGTGAAGCCGATCTGAATCTTTACTTTAAGGTTGAAAATGATAAACCTCTCATACTAGTACTTTATGTGGATGACCTCTTTCTGACAAGTGCAAACCCTCTCATCCACAAATGTAAGAGGGAGTTGGCTTCTGAATTTGAGATGAAGGACCTAGGACTAATGCACTACTTCTTAGGGTTGGAGGTCTGGCAAAATCTAGGAGAAATTTTCGTATCTCAAGGAAAATATGTTGTGAAGATATTGGAAAGATTTGGGGTGGTGGACTGCAAGCCTGTGACTACCCCGATGGAACTTAACTTCAAGAAGTTATGTGGTAGTGATGTCGGACCTGAATTGGGAAATGATTCTGAGTATCGTCAACTCCTAGGAGCATTGATATTCTTGGTGAACTCTCATCTGGACATATGTTTTGCAGTTAATATGTTGAGCCAATATATGGTTGAGCTTCACCATATACATTGGATTGGTGCCAAGAATCTTCTGAGATATCTTCTCCTTCTCCTGCTGAGAGATCCTACCCATGCAGTCTGCGACTCATGCAAAGTACCTCTCATCTGGCCAATGAGTAGGGAAATGAGGATAAAAACCATAGTATTACCGATGGACGCATCAAGTACTACCGTACTCCCTATGCTAGGATGACCGATATTGATCTGGGATCAATTGGAACTGACTTCGAGTTAGTAAGAGTGGTATGAGACACTCACTTTTATCTGAGACTTACTTTGGGTCAATAAGAGTGGTACGAAACACTCTCTTTTTATCTAAGACTGACTTCAGGTCTATAGAGAATGGTATGATACATTCTCGATCACTTCTTCTTCTTCATAGTTCAGCGGAGCAGAGCAGAGAAGTGCAAAGAAGTGCATTGATGGCAGAGATAGTACAGACAAGCAGATGGATTAGCAGATGGAGTTCTCCCTAGTTGAGAGGAAGTGTTAAAATTGGCAACTAGGGCCAAACAACACATGGGTCATCTTATTTATGACAACCGATATTTTTCTTGGATTCCTCTCTTCGAGAGGTGTAGGATTGATCTAAAGATCATTCGATTCTGACATGTAAAAATAAAGATATGAATTTATTTGTATTATGCACAAATTGTCAAGGTTGGCCAGTAAGCAAAACAGGCATTCAAAGCCCAACTCATCCTCAACGTTGCATATAAAAGGAGGAGACCTCAAGTTATTTCATGATCATCTCATCTCATCATCTCTCTCTCTCCTCTTGTGATTGGGTATGCAAATCCATGAGGGCATTGTCTCCTCTAGAGAAGGACTTGGTGGAAAGGAGGATCTCAAGCCCTAGCCACAGCAAAGGAGCTTGGAAGAACAACGTGGGAGTCTGCAGGTGACAACGTGGTGAATGAGGTTGTTTTAGGGCATGAGTTAAGGGTTGTTTTAGGTGTGTTTGCATGGCAAGGAAGTCACAACTATAAGGAGAAGTTATGCGTTGAAGAGGTTTTCCCTAAACAGCGTGGAGTGTGCTGTAGGTACAGCGTAACTCTCAGATGCGTTTTAGGCTATGGACAGATCAACATAGGGCTTGATGTATATGCAGTTGAGTGCTTAAAGGTGTAGACAACTAGGTTGAGTTATTGAAGGCTAAAATGCTACTGATTTGATGGTGTTTGGGCTCTGTTTTGGGGACCGTTTTCTATAGGGGTTGTTGTGTGCTAGGCCGTAGGCCATAGCATCACAACGAGGGCTACATAGGGTAGTCAAGGGCTGGCATATGCCCTAAGGCAACATTGTAGCAAGGGAGGAGCTTCTCAAAGGTGTGCCGCTAGCATCACAACGAGGGCTACATAGGGTAGTCAAGGGCTGGCATATGCCCTAAGGCAACATTGTAGCAAGGGAGGAGCTTCTCAAAGGTGTGCCGCAACCCTCTAAGGGACTGTTTGGAGACTGTCAAGGGAGTTTAGGGCTGCAACAAGTGCCCTAACCAGAACAACAACCAACATCGAAATGCAAACAAAATTATGAGCAGTGTTTTGGGCTGATTGGGCTTGCTATTGGAGGCTGAAGTTGACTGGGTTTGACCGAGCTGCTTAGAGGAAGAATTTTGCCTCATTTGACCAACGTTGACTTTTCTGGTCAAGGCTTTTCTGTTGCTGTCATAAATTATCAGATTTGTAATTTGTACTATCTCTCTCTATTAAACTATTGAAGAATATAAGAAGAATTGATCAAGGGTTCCCCCACATTAGGGTTTGTCCCTGGCTGGTGCCACATCTTGTGTCCTCTTGTCTTGGCTTGTCTTCCACTGTTTATGTTTATGTTCTATCTGCATTTTACTATCATGGTGATGTGATTACTAAACTGGATATTGATATTGGGCTAATAAAGAAATTGAAGTAAATTTCTCTTAGGCATAGAAAATACCATTGTTACCTAAATTTAACACCCTCGCTATATCCCCCGCCAAACTCCAACTCCACATCATCCTCCTGGTCAGTATTTGAGATGATCTCGATGTAGTCGACCTTGCCTGCTATGCACCGATGGCCTGGTACCCATGGCTCCCAACAAGTAAATCACAGTTTCCTCCTCTAGAGGTCTCTCCAAGTTTCCACAGCTAGCTGCCCATGCCCTTAGGTTGCTCGCTATGGTGGGGGTCTAGTGTCACCTCCCTTCTGTGGGTAGGGAGTTCGTGATGGAATGGGTGCTCTGGTCTTGGTGATTGCCCCCTACAAATCTCTAGCACAAGTCACTGCCTCCTGCAAGGTATAGGGTCTACGTGACTTCACCAGTCCACATAATGGCTCAAGAAACCCCTCTATAAATGTGTACACTCTCCTAGCATCAGATAGGTCTGGCACCATGACTGAAACTCTCAAAAAATCTGATATATAGTGCTCAGGGTGACCAATTTGTCTAAGTTGGGTCAACTCCCTGAAGTGAGCCTCCGGGTCCCTCCTATCAAAACGCTCCACCACTCTCCGTGTGAAATCCTCATAAGAGGTCATGGTGGCATGCCCTAATGTAGACAAGCTGTGAAACCATCACTCATGTGCTCCCCCCCTCCAATTGTAAGGTAGCCATTTTGATGGCCTGCACCTCCATAATCCGATTAAGCTAGAAATAGGTATCCAACTTTTCCACCCAAGCTCGAGCTATACATTTGGCAAAGCCATCATATGTGGGGAAATACATCCTCCCAATGGTACGCTGCAGCTCTGAGTTCTGTGTACTTGCCCCCCCACTATACCTGCCCTTCTCATTCTATTTGAGCTGGTAATAGTCTCTGAATGACAGGGATGCTTTGAAATCTTCCCTCGTGGATTGCCATTCCCTGAAGAAATCTCCCATGGGCATCTGGTCATCTAGTCCTCCATGCTCACTAGGTGTTGATGGTAGAAAAGTGGGTAGCGTGGTTCTGAATGGCCCACTAAAAGCAAGTGGGTGAGTGGCAGGTGAAGGGTGGTCGTACTGTTGTGAGGCCCGTGAAGTCTCTTCAAATAGGAACTCACGATGAAGGCTCTTGTCCCTATTTTGTTGTTTGATCTCCTCCAACATCTCCTTTTGTCCCTTAGCCAAATCATTGAGGGTCTTCAAGAGGCTATCGAATGCTGCTTCTTCCTTACTCTTTGGCTCTCCCATCTCTGCCATAACTACAGCCTTCCCATGCGTCTTTGTATCAAGTGTAATCTCCAACTCCCTTCCCCTGCTCCTGTACCTCCATCTCTGGTAAGTCACGTTCTACCTATCCTCCCCGTTCATAGGAAATTTCCCCCACGGCTGAGCTAAGATCTGAGCTTTGATACCATTGTAATGTTCTTAATTAGAAAAAATAGTGATATGCAAAGCAAATAACAAATACAACACCAGAAATTTCAAACACTTAGTATACACTCATGGAAACTCTAGAAATGAGAACTAGCTGAGCCATTTTATTAGGCAATTCGGGCAATAGTATAATAGTGTGGAAGGAGTGCTCTTGGGCTTGCTTCAATGGCAAGCGTGACAAAACCCAAGTGATAAAACAACAAGCCCAGATGATAGAATCCGTTGCTCCAATGATGCCCTGTGTTGCCCCAGAAATCTACATTGTCTGTTGGAAAGAAAATGCTGAAAACCCCACCTCCCGTGCTCAAAAAATTCTGCAAAATTAACCTCAAGCTCCTCACCAAAAACCTAGAAAGGATTTGGTCTGATTTTGACCCCTAAAATTCAGCCCCCAAATACCACATCCTCCTCCAACTATTGGAAAATACGGCTTGTCTGTAACTCACATAGAAAGCCCTCGAAATCAAACCAAAAGGCTGAGTTACACTTACCCAAGGTTCTCCTTATTTCCCCTGGCAATCTGCAGCTCCCTAACTCATTCCTCAAGCTCCCACGTGTGCCCAATGAGAGGCTTCTGCGCTGGCCCTAGAAGTTGCAATTTGTGCTGCCTTCAAGCAGAAATCTCTTGCTCTAAAACTCCTCCAAAATGTTGATATCCCACTTATGCTTTAATACCAAAATTCTCTTGGCAATTGGTACCCGGAAGACCCCTAAAATGACACCTGTGTATTCCCTTCCTGTGTCCTCCTGGGACACGCACTAGCTGAGCGAATGACTAAAGGATAGGCGCTGAAATCCCTCGAGCTCTTCTCCAAAGTGGTATGCTTTGACCTCCCTAGGGTGGTATGCGAAGTCCCCCAAAGAAAGGGTGAGTTTTCTGCTTGGAAAACTCGGTGCTAAACAATAAGTGACCCGGCTAAGCAGCTTGAGCAACAAGAGTGAGTTCAATTGACAAAAGACCCCAAATGAAGCTGAGCTTCTCCTATTTATAATGAGTGAGTTTCCTTTTCCCACATGGGCCCCTCCATCTCGATTTTTAACCTCCCTTCCTTGGCTATCGAATTTCTCATTAGGCAAGTGCGTTTTTCCTTGTGTGTGTGGCCCCCATGCTCCACTAACCAAGTATTTTGGCCTCCCTTTTTCTTCTAAGTCTTCCTCCCA
Source organism: Pinus taeda (assembly GCA_000404065.3). Classification (NCBI taxonomy): domain Eukaryota; kingdom Viridiplantae; phylum Streptophyta; class Pinopsida; order Pinales; family Pinaceae; genus Pinus; species Pinus taeda. The sequence goes on along the minus strand of APFE031361160.1, from coordinate 234,935 downwards.
AAATTTCGTGGGTGCCATGGTTACCAAAAATGACAAAATTTTGGAAAAATAAACTTGGGACAAATTAATTTAGGAAGGGACAATACAACTCCCAAGTGGGTGTGGGGGTAGAAGGACATCCTCATGGGTCTCCAAGTGAATCGATAATGCTTGTAAACCATCTGTAAGGGCTAGGATGATATGTTTTTTCTTTTCTTTTAGCTGCATCAACCTCCGGGGCATCTTTCCAAGCCAACCCGACCCAAGGTGTGGATAAGGGGAGGGGGAAGCTAACTCCTTGTGGACCCAATGGACAAATGTGGACCTTGATTGGAAAAGTGATGAATGGGGTTATAATAAGCGGAGGGGAGGTGATGTATATGGGACCATGCAACCAAAATCGAGGTTTCCCATGTAGTGCCATCCCTAAAGCTAGTAGCCAGTAAAGGAGATCCCACAGGACTAGGGTACAAGGTTAATCATCAAATTGGGCAAAGGAGAGAAGAGTACAGACCGAGTCCATTGTTTCTGTCGAATCCCCCTACTAATCCATGCCCAAAAGTGTCCAAGATAAGTAAGCAAAATACCCAAGTACACAATGGAAAAACCATACGTTTGGGGTTGGAAGTCCCAACTTCAAACATATGATCATAACAGATGGGCGAGGGACCACATGGCTGGATCGGGTGGCAAAGAATATGGCACATCGAGCTATCTGGTGGTTGCAAGGGGCTGCTTGTTGTCGGCTGAGGACCATCTAGGAGAAATTTTTTCCCTTATGGATATCGCCCACAAAGTGGTGGGTAATAGTGATCAAGCTAGAACTCATTCTAGAGAGAGACTCAAAAATGGTTCAAGGCTTCAAAGAATTGAAATGCTCTCAAAGAAAAGCCCTAGAAAATGAGGCTCAAGACCTAGGGTATTGGGATTTTTCGATGGTGATAGGTATTCACAAGGTCAAGGCTCGGGAGAAAAGGCTTCTTATGATATACTTCAACAAGTACTATGCTTATACAACCTTAAAGGAAGCCCTTAAGTTGAGGAGAAAAGAACTAGGGTTTCCCTCTTAAAGCAATACTTAGGGAAAGCGATTTTATGGATGAAACTTGGGTGGATTCCCACCAAACTTGGAGAGTAGGTAACCTAGACCCTAAGCTTAATGTTTAGTTTTTCAAATCACCAAAAAACATTCTCTCTAAAATTTCGCTCCAAGCCCTAGATTTTCGCCCTAGCCTTAAAAGGACTGATTTTAGGGGAGAAAATTATGGAAAAAATTTAGGATTGATCACCAATGACTTGGACTAATGCCTTGTCCTTTAGGCATATGGTGTCAAGAATGAAATAGATAAATCTAGATCCTTTCTAAGGAGGCTGAAAATTGATGCCCTAGGTATTAACTTTTAACATTTACCCACTTAAAAAAAAAATGGAGTTTGATAGAGAGATTTGAGATTTCCTCCACTAGGAACATTCATTACATGTTGTATAATGAGTAACATATGCAATACTCAACTGAATAGCACTTCAAAATTAATTTTCTACAATTAGGGCGCAAAATAGCATAACCTAGAATAACAATTCCACACATTATATTAGGGTCCGACCCTAACCCCCTTATTTATGTAATAGGATCAAGTCCTAGTTATTGTCAATAAAGCCCATATTAATAATTGTAAGTGGTTAACCCGCATTTAATGAAGGGACGACAGTTAGTTGCAAATGGGCCATGGTATTAGATAGATGGTATTAATAAGAACCATGGTATTGCATGTATGAATCCTATGTAAAGGATAGAGACTCCCCTTGAGGAGCATCGGGTCTTATTTTGTAATCGAGCTCTGCTCTATTGGAAGTTGCCCCCTCGAAGAGGCAAGTGAACATTGCTTTCTGAATAATAAAATACTCGTTGTTATTTCTCATTGTTCTATGTTGTGGGTATATTTCTTCGCATATTTGGTATTTTGGTATCGTCTTGTAGGTTAAGAGCATAACAAGTGGTATCAGAGCGCTTTCCAGGGCCGGTGGGATCTCCAATTTTTAGCAAAATTTTTTTGGGTAGAGACGTGTTCCGACGTCTTTAAACCACAGGATCTATTGTTGAGCGCATAAACTTGCGGATTTGGGGAGGCATGCACACAGGAAGTACAAGAGGTGGTCACGCTTGTTGGACTCCCTTGTAACTCCTGTGGGTACCTCTTTGAGTAGTAGCGCATTAGACAAAACCGCGCACGGACTGTCTTCCAAGTACCCTTTAGGTATATCGGAAGCCCCCTAGCTCCCTTGAAACCTCGCCATAGATAAACCGTCGGCCGTCTTGCTGCTAAAGTACACCGAGAACAGCACTCGGAGAGATTACTCGCGCGTACGATAGGGTAGTCAGGTTGTAAGGCTAAGGGTACGGTTGATCCTCCTTGGTTAGTGCCCTAAAAAATTGGGCCGAGTACTACTGTCAGACCCTTATGTATATTGTGATCTGTAGCACCTGACACTCCTGGAGACCATAGTTCCCTTCTCTATCTTTGGATCACGCATAATCTTTGCCAGATCAGATCTCACAAGTGGGGTTTGTCGCAACAGCAGCAATCAATTCCACCATTCAGATCTATCAGATCAGCCAGATCCATCAAATCATCCAGATCCATCAGATCCGCCATCCAGAACTGAGTAGTTGTGTGGGTTCCTATACCTGGGCGTGATTTTTGCAGGACTTTTGGCAGCATTGACATTTCTAGGATTTGGCTACTGCAGCGTTCCTAAGCAAGGAGTAAAAGTCTGAGACCCCCTGGGGCGCTTATTGGTGACTTAGCCCATTAGAATCAGGACGACGAGCTGAGCAAGGTGGTACCATTCAATTGTTAGTGCCAAAAAAAATTCCGGCAGTCCCAAAATTTCAAGTATCTTGGATCGGTGCATGGTAGAAACGAGAGCTCAAGCTATGGCGAATGAGAGAATCGACAAACTTGAATCAACATTGAACGAGGTCGTGTCACTGTTGCAGAACTTAAATACAACACTCTCTAAGGGCAAGGTGGAGGCACGCGAGGAGGCAGGTATTGGCAGTGAAGAAAGTGAGGGTGAGTCTAGCCAGTCGCTTCACCTCTTTGGCACCCACCAACAATCCCCTCTGCGACCACCCAAGCTGGACATGTATAAATTTGATGGCTCTCACCCGACCGCATGGATAACACAAATGGAGCAATATTTCACTCTGAATTACATCCTGGATAATGCGACTCAGCTTAGTGTATCATGTACTTGGACAATGAAAGATGGCAATGGTGGCAATGGCATCAACGTTGCTATGGAAGGCCCTTGACTTGGGAGACATTAAAAAAAACTCTTATGCATCGCTTTGACCATGAATCTGACTTTTTGGGTTGTCTCACTAAGCTCTAACAGATAGGAACAGTGAATGAATATATTGCATCCTTTGAAGCCTTAGCTTTCCGCACTGGAGGTCTACACGATGAGTTCTACGTGGAATGTTTTGTTAGTGGTCTCAAAGAAGCCATACAAGCCCACATCCGACTGCACCACCCTAGCTCATGGTTGCATGCTTGCAGGATAGCTCGTGAAGTCGAATGTGCGTTAGCGGCCCAGTCCAATCGCCCAAATTTCATCGCCAAGGGTCGCCCCCCACAGGCTCAAAGCACTACCCAAACACTCAAGGTTCAAAAGGTGTCACCAACAGAAATGGCGGAAAGAAGAAAGCAAGGCTTATGTTACTACTCTGATGAGAAATACTCCTCCGGGCATAAATGCAAGGAGCCCAAATTCTTCCAAATTGATGCCACTGATCACAGTCCATTGGAGGAAGCCCTACCACTTGAGGAACCAGAGGAGGAAGAAGAGGACAACCAGCAGAACAATGTACCTGAAGAACCAATTATCTTGCTGCATGCTTTGGCAGGGATTTCTTCGCCTCAAACTCTCAAAATCAGAGGTTTTATTAAGCATTGCCCAGTAGTAGTCTTGGTTGATAGTGGAAGTACACATAATTTTATCCATCAAAGAGTCGTGGAAGTAGTGCATTGTTTTGTCCGAGCAGTTTCTAACTTCCAGGTCCAAATTGCTGATGGAGGAAAAATGAAATGTGAAGACCGCTGAGAAAATGTCAAACTTCAAATGGGGGATTATCAATTAAAAACCCACGTGTTTGCCATACACATGGGAGGGTGCGACATTGTCCTCGGTGCTGAGTTGCTTCGCACACTTGGCCCAATCACAATGGATTTCCAAGAGTTATATATGAGCTTTAAGCAGAACAACCACACACATACCCTCCGCGGACTCCAGGCAGGAGCTCCCTCTATCATCAGCTCACATCGGATGGAAAAATTGTTAAGAAAGGGCCACCATGGAGTTATAGCTCAATTTAATGCCATCCAGGCCTTCAAACCTAATTCTCTTCATATTCATCTTGAGATGCAATAGATCTTAAACAACCATCTGCCAGTCTTTGACAAGCCTCATGAGCTTCCACCCTCGAGAGGGGAACATGATCATAGCATTACGTTGGTCCCAGGGGCCCAACCACCAAATGTGCGCCCATATAGATATCCGTTTGCCCTAAAGAATGAAATAGAAAAAATAATCAAGGAACTCTTGGAAGTAGATGTCATTTGTCCCAACATTAGTCCTTATTCATCGCCGGTGGTCATGGTGCTCAAGAAAGATGGGGAATGGTGTATGTGTCTAGACTTCAGGGCCCTTAATAAGTTGACAGTCAAAGATAAATTTCCCATCCCGGTTGTTGATGATTTGTTGGATGAACTAAATGGGGCTCAATTCTTTACTAAGCTTGACCTTCGTTCAGGCTACCACCAAATTCGCATGAAAGAAGTAGACATCCCAAAGACTGCTTTCCAAACTCATGAAGGCCATTATGAGTTCCTGGTCATGCCATTCGGTCTTTGTAATGCCCCATCCACTTTTTAGAGCCTTATGAAACACCTGCTTAAACCATATCTCAAAAAATTTGTCCTTGTTTTCTTTGATGACATCCTCATCTACAATCGCACCTGGGTCGCACATCTTCAGTATGTAGATCTACTCTTGCAATTGCTTCGCAAGCATAAATTATTTGTCAAGATGTCCAAGTGTTCTTTTGGCATGGAAGAAGTTGAGTATTTGGGCCACATTGTGGGGCGTGAAGGTGTCAGGGGGGACCCCAAAAAGATCCAGGCAATGCAGGATTGGCCTCAACTTAAGACCTTGAAGAGCCTGAGAGGATTTTTGGGTCTCACAGGCTACTATTGCAAATTTGTCCGCAATTATGGTCGCATTGCTAGGCCCCTCACTCAACTCCTCAAGAAAAATTCATTCCTCTGGAATGATGAAGCACAACAAGCCTTTACAGCTCTCCAACATGCCATGTGTTCCGCTCCAGTCTTAGCACTACCCGACTTCACCAAATCTTTTGTGATTGAATGTGATGCTTCGGGTACGGATATTGGGGCAGTTATAATGCAGGAAGGTCGACCCTTGGCCTTCATTTGCCAACAACTAAGTGGGAAGAATCTGGGACAATCTACTGATGAGAAGGAGATGATGGCCATCTTACATGCAGTAGATACCTGGCGACCATACTTATTGGGGCGACGTTTCCAAATCCACACAGACCATCAAAGCCTTAAGTATTTTTTGGAGCAACGCTTATCCTCACCACAACAAAATAATTGGTTCACCAAAATGCTGGGATATGATTATGAGATAATTTACAAGAAAGGGCGCGAAAATATTGTAGCAGATGCATTATCCCGCCAATTTGAGGAGGAAAGTACCCTGCTTGCAATTTCCCTTCCTATTCCAGAATGGATTGAAGAGGCTCGCAAGGAATGGTTTTCACATCCCTGGCTCTCCCAACTCATTAATCAATTGCAGGCAGATCCAAATTCCACAGCGGGCTACTCGTGGCAGGATGAGATTCTTCGCTACAAGGACAAAGTCGTAATATCACCAACATCCACCCTCAAAAGCTGCATTTTGGCAGAGTTGCACTCATCTCCCACTGCAGGACATTCAGGCTTTCAAAAGACGTATGCTCGCACTTGAAGATCTTTTTTTTGGACAGGCATGAAAAAGGACATTCTTACTTTTGTAGTTGAATGCGACGTATGTCAATGCCAGAAAGGAGAAATAGTCAAATCCCCAGGCACATTATAGCCATTGTCCATCCCAGCCTCAATCTGGACGGTGGTTTCTACGGATTTCATAACGGGTCTTCCAAAGTCAGGAAACAAGTCAGTGATCATGGTGGTTGTGGACAAAATTTCTAAGTATGCTCATTTTTGCGCCCTACCCACCCTTTTACATCGACTTTGGTCGCTCAATCTTTCATGGATCAGATCTTCAAATTGCATCGCATGCCCACTTCCATTGTGTCTGATCATGACCCGGTCTTCACCAGTAACTTTTGGCAGGAACTCTTCAGGCTACAAGGTACCCAACTACAACTCAGTACTTCCTATCATCCACAAACTGATGGTCAAACTGAAGCAGTCAACAAATGTTTGGAAACCTACCTTAGGTGTTTCACTTTAGAAAAGCAACATCTTTGGGTACAGTGGTTACCTCTAGGTGAATGGTGGTATAACACCAACTATGATGCCACCACCAAAATGACTCCATATGAAGTAGTTTATGGTCAATTCCCTCCTTCCCCTACTTCTTATATCAAGGGATGCTCGAAGGTACAAGCAGTGGATCAACTCCTACAGAACCGCACAACCATGCTGACCCACCTTAAAGAGAATCTTCATCAAGCTCAAAACCGCATGAAGCAACAGGTAGATCAACATCGCTCAGAACACCAATTTCAAGAAGGGAATCAGGTATTTTTGAGGCTGCAACCATATAAGCAAACATCACTCAAAGACAAGGGTTGTCAGAAACTATGTTCAAAATTCTACGGATCGTATCAAGTACTTCAGTGCATTGGAGAAGTTGCCTACAAGCTAGCTTTGCCACCCACTGCAAAAATCCATCCAGTTTTCCATGTCTCATGCCTCAAGAAAGTGATTGGGAACAATTGTAGAATTCAAACCAGTCTATCTGAACTAGATGAAGAAGGGTCAATCTAGCTCCAACCTGAACAGGTTCTTGATACACAAGAAAGGCACCTGCGTGGCCGCATGATCAAGGAAGTCCTCGTCAAGTGGAAAGACACCTCTGCGGAAGATGCAACTTGGGAACCAACCACTATTCTTCAGTAGTTTCCGCAGCTTCAGCCTTGAAGACAAGGCTATTCTTATGGGGGAGGGCATGTTAGGGTCCCACCCTAACCCCCTTATTTATGTAATAGGATCAAGTCATAGTTATAGTCAATAAAGCCCATATTAATAATTGTAAGTGGTTAACCCGCATTTAATGAAGGGACCATAGTTATTTGTAAATGGGCCATGGTATTAGATAGATGGTATTAATAAGAACCATGGTATTGCCCATGGTATTGCATGTATGAATCCTATATAAAGGATAGAGACTCCCCTCGAGGTGCATCGGGTCTTATTTTGTAATCGAGCTTTGCTCTATTGGAGGTTGCCCCCTCGAAGAGGGAAGTGAACATTGCTTTCTGAATAATAAAATATTTGCTGTTATTTCTCATTGTTCTATGTTGTGGGTATATTTCTTCGCATATTTGGTATTCTGGTATCATCTTGTAGGTTAAGAGCATAACACATTAGACAATTTCAAGCTAATCTCAAGTGATGATGATGAGAGATTAAATGAGGTCTCTCATATTTATACATGTCTAATCAAGTCTAATTTTAGCCTAAAGCCCCTTAACATTATAAAAATGGGCAAAATACATCCCTTGGTCACAAGCTGTCCATGTAGCTTTACAAAATATGAATTAGCCATCCAAATACTAGCCGAAATGATGACGTCATGTTGATGTAGGGTTGTTGGAAAGAAACTTTGAGTCATCTTTGTGCCAAAATGTGTGATAGAGCTCCATAAATCTCAAACTAGGGGATGCCCCCCTAACTCTCCATGTAAGTCATCATGTGGGCTCAAATTTTGTATTTGGGCTAGAAAAACTGGTCTAATGGGTCTCCAGATGGAAGAATAACTTGTAATGCTTCAATGTTGAGGGCTTTGACAATGGTGCTTGCCCTCCCATGTCTCAAGGGGTGAGACAAACCTCCTCCGGGCCTTGGATCAAGTGCCACACCATGTGGTAAATGCTAAGCCCACTAGGGCACACTGGTCCAATTGCATCATTTCATGAATAATGTGGGGCAATGAGTAGACTGTTGAGGGTGCCGAAGGTACCCATGGCGTGAAATGATGCTCTACATATGTTGGGAGTCCCATGGCTCCAACACTTCACTTGGGGGTGTCAATATGATCGTCTGGTGGACTTGGGCGGCAATTAAGTAATCCAGTCCATAATGAAACCACTTGCCAATCACATATAATGTCCATTGCTGCATCCTCACCATCAGGTACAATAATTCATTAATGCATCTAAGTGAACCAAGCTTGTCAATCAAGGGTAAATTAAGACTTCATATGGGGCTACCCTTCCAAATTTGGGGCTTTGATCTCAAAGTAGTGTTACCTCCCTAGGTAGGAATGGTTAATAAACAACCCTATTAGGTGTTCTTAGTCCCTAAGGGGAAATACAGGTCCTTGGTACATCCTTTAATTGATAGGTGGCATATGAATGATGATGAAACGAATGAGATCACAGGGGTATCAAGGCCAAATGCAATGGGTAAAAGGATAGTAATAATAAGGGATGTCCACTTATTGGATATATAAAGGTAGGAGGGAGCAATCATGGATTCATGAGTTACCCCAACCTTTGTTTTTCTAGCACTCCTTATTTTCCTTTTTCCTTTTCTTGATTTTTTTCTTTGTATTACTGCTCGTGGCTCCAGGAAATTAGAGCATGTTGTGAATGATATAAAGTAGTTGTTACTCTCTTAATGTGGGGTCGTTCATCACCCACTAGGGGTTGGGATATGCATGGGTTCCTTAATGATGTGGGGGCACTCAGGGACCAGGGTGATGGCCAAGATAAGGGGTAGAGTTTATGTTTGGCTTTTTCCCACATGCTAATTAATGTTCTGACCATTTTTTGCATTTTATAATATTCTCTTATTTTGTTTCTTACTTGTGGCCACAATATGCTTTTAACTTTCTTTTAGTTGCATCAACCTTTAGGGTAACATTTGCAGGCCCAACCCAAATATGTGGACAAGGGGAAGGGGTTTGTGCCAGTGCCTTGTGGACTTGTTACTGCTCAAACTAGCAGGGGAGTGATTCCTAAAGCCTATTCACAAAAAAGATTAAATTAAATAGCTTACTTGCTTGAGAAGCAAGGTGATAGGCTCTCTAGGAAGGGCTGAGAGGACACTTGAGCCTAGGTTTAGAGGATATGTCTTAACAAGGCGCTTCCTAGACTTAAGGATCCTTATGGAGAAATGGATTCCATGTAATCCTTGTGGAATTTTAGTTATAAAATTGTGGGACCACAGAGAACCCAAGTGGACCCAAATTAGGTCAAGGGTATGGAGGTGATCGACCAAAGAGGGACTTGACCTAATTAGGAGAGAGAACAGGATCAATGGACTAATTTTCTTTTGAAATTTGAATGCAATGATCCAAATGAGGACAAGAACCCAAATCAACATAGGGAGAGAAATGATCCTCGAGCTAGGGCTTGCTAGATCTCGGGATTCCACCATCGGATTGCACTCAAATTTGAAGGACCCCTTGAGAAGAGCCTGTTGTTGCACAGATTGTTACTACAACGTTCAAACTGGGGGCTTTCACCTTGATCCTCGATCTCTCCGTTTAAGCCTGTCTCCCGCGGCTAAGGGGGGTAGACCCTATGGGACAATGGATGACCAACTGTGGACCAGTTGGGTTGGGAGACACGAGGGGAAACAAGCACTTAATTTATTTTATTAAGTTAATAGACCAGTGCCTTATGGAGTTAATGACTGAATGATTATTTATCAAATGCTTGCAGAAATATGAACTCATTAACAATCATTTACCATCAAATAACTCAAACAAAGATTAACTTTTACCAAATGCTCAATGGCTTACCGATATCCCAACAATTAAACTTCAAGAAAAATTAAATGCTTTAAATGATCATAAAATTTAAATGCTGACCAGTTACCACTTTCACATAGTTGACTTCGGATGAACATTTAAGTACATTTAACCACATAAAAATGATAAATATTGATCCCACATAAAAAAAACTATTAGTCTCAACGAAATATGCCAAGAATTTGGAAATGAGACAAAATATGCTAAGACTAGAAGTGATGCAAAAAATATTTCAGGAAATTTTTTTTTGGAGTCTAAATATAAAGCAAGACTAAAATCCTAAAAGTCTAATAAAAAATGAACTTTTAAACTTTTTTTATGAAACTTTTTATTAGTTTTATTTTTTTGTGATTATTTAATCGAACTAAATTTATCAACCTAAAAAATCTAAAATCTATCTAAAACCCTAGAGTAAATCTTAAACTAAATGAAATCAAAATTAAAACTAACACCTGACCACATATAACAAAAAAATGGAATCCTATGAAACTAAATCCTAAATAAAAATCAAAACAAATGAAAAATCAAATCTAACCGCTTTTTATTTTTTTTATTTTTTATTTTTTTATATCAAAAGCCAAAATCAAATATATCTAATTCTAAAACTAAAAGAAATTAAAAGAGAAATCAAAGCTTCTAATCTATATATATAACGAAAATGAAAGTCGATTATATTTTTTATTTTATTTTATGAAACCTCATCAAAAAATGAAAAAAGGAACGAAATGTTAAAACTGAAACAAATCTAGCATAAAACCTAAACTAAAATATACCAATACAAGCCAAATAAAAATAACAATCGAAACGCTTTGCTCATCGTTTGAGCAGGTGACTTATTGCGTTTTCTTCTTGCAGGTTGGATAGCGTTAAAAAACACAGGCAATTGTAGATCGTGCAGGCAGCGATAAGAGCAGGCCGCGGGTTGGAATGAGCAGGACAGTGGCAGCAGGAGAACACTGGAGCGAAGGGCAAGAGATGACGAGAATGACGCAGAACTTTGTGACAGCGTGGGCGTTTCAGAAAAAACCGCAGAGGAAAGTCGACGGGGTTAGCAACGGGTGAGTGGGAGAAAACAGAATGTTGGAGTAGAGGATTTAGTTTGAGAGTGTGTGGGGGGCACGATGGGCAGCAGATGATTCGATGCAGGAGACACGCAGATCTGCCAACGATGGCAGCTTGTGTTTGCAGCTCCAAGGGGATGAATGGCAGCGCTTGGGTGTTGCGAAGATATATATAAAACAAAATGTAGACTTGCCTCAAAAATTTCAAAACATTCCTGCGACACAATTAAGCCCTGAACAATAGCAAGGAGAGATCAAACCCTCAAAAACAAATTTCGGAAAACACTGCATGAACCGAGTCTGAAGCCAGATCTTGCCCTCCAGGGCCTAGATCTGGCTTTCAAACGAAAATTGTTTTCTCAGACCTGCTATCTGCAATGGCAAAATAAAACACCCAAAAATAATATATGCAAGAACTAAAACTAAAACCCTACAAACCAATCAAACAATTACAATATTTACAGATTGCAGGCTCTTAAATAGCCAGATTTGTCATTAATCCACAAAAATATTTTCAGAATGTTAGCTTTACTATGAGATACTTCAGAAAACTTCTCATTCAATTCAAAAATAAACTTAAATGATAAACCAAAATCGAAACTGGCTGGGCTCTACAAGAGAATGCTTTTTGGGAGTTGGTTGGTTCAGCTTAGAAAATCCCCAAATGCTCGTTAATTTTCTCAATCTGGATTTCCTGCGCAACTCACTTCAGCTATCAATAGAGAGGAAAAAAACAATACTAAATTCCAAATCCAATGGAGATACCTGCATTACTTTCAGAAATTCTATTACCATTAAAACCCTAGAGAGTGAACAAGATACCTGTGTTCAACATCATTCTTCACCAAGCTATTACTAATGGCTGAAAATAAAATTATGCAGAAAATAAAACAGCTTACAGCACTTTAGGAGAGTAACACCAGCAAGATTTCAACCTCAAAGTCTTTCTTTATTGTACAAAAAGGGTTTACAAGAGAGCTTTCTTCAGCACAAGACTCGCAGATCGAATCTATTCTCAAATGACCCATGACACCCTATTTAAAGGAAAATTTCCCAACGGCTAGTTCGATTGATCCATTTCAAAATGATCTCGATCGTCGATGAGGATCAAAATCCTTTTTAATATCATCCGTCGAATTTTTAAATATTAAAAAATTAAAATCTTGCATTTATTTTCTCAAAATTATTTTATTTTATTTTTAAATTTTATTTTATTTATTATTTTTTTAATTATTTATTTAAATTATTAATTTATTTTTAAATTTATTTTTTATTTTTTTTAAATTTTTTTATTTTATTGTTTTTATTATTTTGCAATTTTTTATATTTTTATTTTTAAATGGATCCTTGAACTTAGCCTTTGAAAAAATCACCTAGGACCTAGGACTTAGGACTTAAAACATTTCCTAACCCTTAAGACACTTTAGATCATGACTTTTACAACTTTACATCTCAAGGGGGAAAACCCATTTGACATAGACCCTCATGGACCACCCAGTTCTGCGACACAGATATAATCTAGCAGATCAAATAATCTGTAATAACCTAACCAAATAGTTAGAATTATTTCCAAATTACTTTTACATAGACTCTAAGCACACTAGGATTCCCCTAAGATTCTAATGACAAAATCCATTCCGGTTTTGGGGTTAGGCTGAAGGAAAACTCTGTCGATCATGGATCGGTGAGACAAAAACCTTCCGAAACGTAGATTATCACTAGAAAATTAGGTTTGCCTAGGCAATTTACATACATGACTCAGATCTGCTAAGATTATTTACAATTTACACATGCAGACTGGGTTTACAACATAACATGATCGGGCTGATGATGACAGTCGAATGGCATGGACACATCGATCAAACACTATCCTTTTTGTGAAAATGGGGGTGTACTGCTATGGGTAGTTGACACTTAGTGGTCAACATCTGGCTCTACTTGGGGACACCTTGCTACACTGTAGGAATGTGAGAAACCAAAATCTGCATCCACGCGACACAATAAATCATAAGTAGTGTCCATCTAAAAATCATCCTATAACATTAAGCACTTGAAAGATATAAGCTCTTCATTTATTAACTATCTAGTAATATGAAAGGTAAATCTAATCCTAAAACAGAAATGAAAATGCTGAAAAAACAAGGAGTAGGGTTAGAAATACAGAGGATGCCCCATGACACCAAATGTTTTCAGTATAGTGTATCCTGAGCATTTGCCTGCTTTCAGGCAAATCTATCGGCTGCTTGTCGGATGTGCCATGTCCAATTCTGCATATGGTAGGACGTTTTCCTAATCAAAAATCAAGCAGCTCGCGGCCGTCTGATGCATTAAATCTTTTTTTCTTTTTCTTTTTCTTGCGCTTTTTCTTCGTGGCAGGTTGTATCACTGATGACGTGGAACTTTCTGCTTCAAAACTCTCAGATGAAGTATGTAAGATATGCGTGACATGTTTTTCTTCATTCTGCATTTGTCCTATCAAGAATGATGGACCAATCTCATAGGTGCCATGAGTTATAACTTGATCTTCAATGACTGGTGGATTAACTGTGTGAGCATCAACCTGATTATTAATTTCCCTTTTATCTAGGTCACCTTCAATTATCCACTTTTCAATGGAACAAATGACCTCATAATAAGATGGAGCTTGTTGCAATGGATAAGGAGGCTCCTGATCTATTGATGTTCCCTGGTTTCTTTCATCCTCTGACAGCTGTTGAAATTTCTGAACCTGTATTGTAATGGCATCTATCTGACTAGAGTGTTCAACCTTCATAGCACTGATTTCCTTGGCATGGTCTTCTTCCATGGTCAATAACTTATTTTGCATAGAATTAATTTCCCTATCATGATTAGCTTTTATGGTCGTCATATTTTCCTCTAAGCATGATAACTTGCTTTGCATAAAACTCATTTCTGTGTCATGATTAGTCTTCATGGCCTCAATTTCCTTAGCATGTTGATTTTGCATGATCTCCATCTCCTTATTACATTTTTTGAGGTGGGTGCATAAAGTTCTCACATCATTGGCGTAATTAGTTTGATTGATCTCCATATTTTTTACCAGCCGCATTAGTTCTTGTATAATTTGCTTCTGATCTTCCTTTTCATTGTCGACACTGATTTCATAATTTGTCCCTGCTTTTCCACTATCATGGATTTGATCTGCAATGGTACAGGTGGATGGCACATTTTGATATGAAGAATTGTCTTGAAATATTTCATCAATAGCTGAACCTTTCATAAGATTACTTTAATTTTGTTGCACAATTTTAGGGGCACAAGGCGAGTTATCTGGATAACCATATCTATCTTTAAAAGCATTGACAATGTCTTGTAAAGAAGTGAGAGAGTCTTCAGGACAATTATTAAACCAATTCAAAGCATCACCCTCCAAAGAATGGACAAATAGACGCATTTTGACATCTTCATGATTATATTGAGGAAGTCTACAATATATGATCATTATACAAGTAAACTTGTTTAAATGCTTTCTAACAGCGACTGAATCACCCCCTGAGAACAAAAGTAATTTAGAAATGGCCTCTTCCGGAAAATCATGGAGATCATCAGTAAAATGACATGGTTTAAACGAATAATCCATGATGAATAACGAGGGACCAAATGGATGATAGAAAGAGATCTCTGCTCAAGAAAATCAAGAGATGAAAGAAGTGGAGTCGCCACTTGAACAATGAATCTAATTCTAGGATCCAAAAAGCAACCAACAAGTAGATATGAGGGAGGCTTCTTGCCTGGGAAAAATAAAAGAAATAAAATGGATTCGCCACCCAAACAAGAAAGGAACTGAAGAGTAGTTGCTGATATGATGAAAGATAAGGTGATGAAAAAATCCAAATGATGCCAAAAAATGTTAACTCTGCCAGCTCAAATGAGAGATGAGAAAGATGAAAGAATGATGAGAAATGAGAAGATGAATGTCATTGAAACGCCGAGAATAAAATGTCCCCGGCAACGGCACCAAAGAATGTTGTCGCACAGATTGTCACGACAACGCTCAAACCGGGCGTTGTTACCCTGATCTCTGATCTCTCCGTTTAAGCCGTCTCCTGAGGCTAAGGGGGGTAGACCCTATGGGATGAATGAATACCAACTGTGGACCAGTTGGTTTGGGAGACACAGCAAGGAAATTTAGCACTTGATTGATTTAGCAATTAATGTATTAGTGCCTTATTGAGTTGATGATTAAATGATAATTTTTTAAATGTTGCAAAAATATAAACCATATAAAACAATCATTTATCATCAAATAACCCAAGCAGAATGCAAGATATTCAACAAACGCACAATGCCTTAATAATGATCCAACAATTAAATTTCAAGAAAAATCAAATGCTTTAAATGATCATAAAATTTAAATGCTGACCAGTTACCACTTTCACATAGCGAACTTCAAATAAACATTTAAGTGCATTTAACTATGGAAAAGTGGAAGATAGATACCACTTAAAAAGCCAAAAAATGAATTTTCAATTTTTTTGTTAAGCTTTTTCAATTTATTTTTTTTTAATTTTTATATATTTTTATTATTTTTTCTTATATCAAAATAGACCAAAACATTCTTAAATTAAATACATAAAAAATAAATTTAAATATATACAAATGAAATGGAATTTAAAACTAAATATTATAAAATAAAGTCTAAAACTAAGATCTAAATTCTAATTTATATACACAATATAGAATCTAATTTCTAAATAAAACTCAGAACCCCTTTTTTATGATTTTATTATTTTATTAATTTTTTATGATTTTTTTTATATTATTTTTAAACTTAAACATAAAACAAAGCTAAACCAAATTTTAAAAAATGAGGATTAAACTAAACTAAACTTCAACCAAAAATAGAGCTTAACTCTAAACTACATCTAATGCTAACTTTATAAAGCTAGAAACTAAATAAAAGAGAAAATCGAATATATTTTTTCTTACTTTTTTATATTTTTTTTTGATAAACAAAACAAACTAAAATTAAAATTTTAATAAATCTAAAACTAAACAAAAATTTAATAAACCTAAAACCTAAATGAGCTAACGCATATATAGACAACTAAAGGAAAATCGAAATTATTTAGTGTTTAAATGAACGCAGGTTTGCTGCAGGGTATAACGGCGGAGGAATTTTGAAGCTTGAGGAAATCGCAGAAGGACGCAGTTGCAGCTGTTCGATAATGGAGCGATCTAATGAGGGATGGACAGATGATGAATTGTAGGTGAGGAGCAATACGCAGGTATAGCAGTGAGTGAAGGTATGAGGGAACTGCGTGGGGAGTGGTGGCAAAAAATCGATTTTTTTTTTGTTCTTTACTACTTGACGTGTGCAGGGTAGCGGCAACAAGGAGAAGGACGCAGCGTTTGCGTGGAAATGAACAGGCAAAAAATGCAATTCTGGAAGGTTTTGAAAACGCAGTAGCGTGGAAGGATGGCCAGCCTGAGGGTCGATATGACTGCGTGAAGAGCTGGCTGGAAATGCAGGTTAGAGCTGCGTGCAGCTTGAGGATGACTGCGAGGGTGTGAAGCTTGAATCTGGCAGCGCACAGGTGGGCAGACTTTAGCATGAAAGGAAATGGAACAAGCAGAATGGAAAGGATAATGTTGGGCGAGGGTGGATACAACTGCAGTTTTGAAGGAATAGATATACATGCAGAGAGGTTTCGGATTGGAAACACGCAGATGATGAAAGAGTTGCGTGACGGGTTTGGAGGACGAATGTGTGAGGATTTGGAGCGTTTGTTTTGCAGGTGGGGATGAAAGGGGGTGGTTGCATTGGCAACAATGGATGCAAGGATTTGGGGGTGGCTATAGCAACAAGAAAAAAAATTTAAATCTGCCAAAACGATAAAAACAATCTTGAAACCCTCAGAAGAATATTTGATTTCCAGAAAACAGATTTCACACATGTACTTCAGATTTTTTTTTTTTTTAATGAAACCCCAGGCAATAGTGAAAAATGAAAATGTAGGTGGCAGACCCGTAGCCCAGAAACTTGATTGAAATTTTAAATCCTCCCTGCTCCAAATTGCCTGATGGAACCCTGAAAATTTTTCAAAATCTGTTCCTGCAACCTGCAATGGCAAAAAACAAAACACCCAAAAATAATATATGCAAGGGTTAAACCTAAAAGTAAACCCAAAAACCAGCTAAACAATTACAATATTTACAGATTAATGACTCTAAGCAGCCAGATTTATCAATAATCCACGGAAATATTTTTAGAATTTTAAATTTTAGATAAGGTGCTTCAAAAAACCAGTGTTGTGAAAATCGCGATATTATCGCGATTTTATCGTTTTATCGCGAGTTTTTCAGCAGAACAAAAATATCACGAGTTTTATTCGAAATTATCACCGGTATGTTTTTTTGCCCGATCTTTTGGAAATTATCGCGAGTTTTTCAAATGGAAAAAATCACGATAAAATCGAAAATTATCGCGGGCAGTTCGAGCAGCAAGTTTTTATAAGGGATGCTAAATGTTTGAAATGCAATTTTTTTTTGAAAGAAACAAATAATCTTTGAGTGGGGCAGCTTAATGATCAAGTCTAGGCCCTAGTATTGATATGCTATTCATGGTAATGTTAAATTCTTAAAGTAAAAGTGACATTCTCCTTAATCTTCATTTTCATCATTTTATTTAAATTTTTAACATTACCATGAAATGACTCAGGATGTTTGAGAGTGGTTTCGGCCTCCTTTGGGTATTCATATGGAGAAGTAGAATTTTAGATTTCATTCAAAATCCAGTTGACTTATCGTTTCGGATTTCAGATTGGATATTGAATGTTTCAGGTGCACCACCTGCCCAGACTACCCTGCACTAGTAGAGACGTGTTACCTCCTTAGCTCGTACTTCTAGTTCTTTAGCTTCTAGGGATAGCAACTCCACTGCCAACTCCACCAGCACCAACATCTACATCTAGAGGGAAGGGAAAGTTGTGGCTTTCTCGCAAGAGGGGAGAGGAAATCAATGGTTTTAGACTTTTTGTTATTTTTCTTCATTTTTATTGTATATGACATTATGACATGATGAGATACATTATTATATTTTTTGTTGATATTTGAGGCTGAGTTGGGACTCAGGAGTCAGGACTTACTATTTAGGACATGATTCAATGTTATGTGTGATTTTAGCACTAGAAATGATATTAAACATCTTATATATTAGTTCTTTTTTCATATTTATGTGTCAATGTATTTATTTTATGTTGTAGATGGTTTAGATATAAAAAAAATTGAAAAAAAAAATGAATATTTTTGTACCAAACGATTTTTTCCCGATTATTTTCGATTATTTCCCGATAATTACGATTTTTTCCGATTTTTTCCTCACGCTGATATTATTCCGATAACGATTAATGCAACATTGAAGAAAACCCTTCATGCATCTGCAAAAATTTCTGATGATAAGCCCAAGAATAAAATTGGCTAGACTCTTTTAGAAAATGCAATCCGGGAGTTCGCTGGTTCAGCCGAGAACTTCCCCTAACATCCGATAAACTCAAAACTAAGGATATCCTCCACAGCTTAAATCAACCATTAACATAGAGAGAGAAAACAACAGTCAAATTCAGATCAAATGGAGATACTTGCCATTATATTTCAGAAATTAAACTATCATTCAAACCCCAGAGATCAGACAAGATACATGTGCCTAAATCAATCTTCATCAAGCTATTATCAATGGCTGAAAATAAAATTATGTAGAAAAATAAAACATCTTACAGCATTTCCAGAAGAGTAACACCAGCAATATTTTCAACCCCAAAGTCTTTCTTTATTGCACAAAAAATGACTACAAGAGAGCTTTCTTTAGCACCAAACTTTAAGATCCAATGATCTCAAATGACCCCCGACACCCTATTTAAAGGAAAATTTCCCAACGGCTAGTTCGAGTGATCCATGTCAAAATGATCTCGACCGTCGATGAAGATCAAAATCTCTTGTAATCTCATCCGTCGAAATTTTAAATGCATTTTAATATATTAAAAAATTAAAATCTTGCATTTATTTCCTCAAAATTTTGACTTATTATTATTTTATTATTTTATTTTATTTTTTCAAACTTTTATTTATCTTTTTGTTAAATTTTATTTTTTCTATCTTTAGTTATTTTTTAATTTTATTATTTTTTACTTCTTATTATTTTTGTTGTTTTCT
The DNA here is from genome assembly GCA_000404065.3 of Pinus taeda. Classification (NCBI taxonomy): domain Eukaryota; kingdom Viridiplantae; phylum Streptophyta; class Pinopsida; order Pinales; family Pinaceae; genus Pinus; species Pinus taeda. Next base: position 215,649 of record APFE031361160.1, on the reverse strand, counting down.
ATTTTTTATATTTGAATCCTCGAACTTAGCCTTTGGAAAAATCACCTAAGACCTAGGACTTAGGACTTATGAGAGGATAAAACATTTTCTAACCCTCAAGACATTTTACATCATGACTTTTACAATTTTACATCTCAAGAGGGAAAACTCATTTGACATAGACCCTCATAGACCACCCAGTTCTGCGACACAACTAAAATCTAGCAGATCAAGCAATTTGTAATAACCTAAGCAAATAGTTAGATTTATTTCCAAATTACTTGTACATAGACTCGAAGCACACTAGGATCCCCTTAAGATTCTAATGACAAAATCCATTTCGGCTTTGGGGTTAGGCTGAAGGAAAACTCTGTCGATCATGGATTAGTGAGACAAAAAACCTTCCGAAATGTAGATTATCACTAGAAAATTAGGTTTGCCTAGGCAATTTACATACATGACTCAGATCTGCTAAGATTATTTCAATTTACACATGCAGACTGGGTTTACAACATAACATGATTGGGTTGATGATGACTGTCGAATGGCACGGACATGTCGATTAAGCGCTATCCCTTTTGCAAATAAAGGGGGTGTACTGCTATGGGTAGTTGACACGTAGTGGTCAACAAGTCGAAAAACCCAGATTTTCTAAATAATGAAACTATAGAGAATTGTTTGTGGGTTAATTAATTTTGCAATGTGTTATTGATCTCTCAGGCTTATTTCTGCTGCATATTTTAATTCTAGAAGTTAAAGATACTAGTGATTTAATTTTTCGGTGATTACGTTACTATTTGGATAAATAAATAATAAACTAGGGATAAATTAAATTTCCATGAAAAAAATAATTGACTAGTATTAAAAATTTAACATGTTACCAAAGAAATCTAGAGGACTCTCAAAGAGAGATATGAGATCACGAGGGTTTGCAACAGCATAATTATTTCTAAAAAAATTGTAGCAGGGTTTTCTTGTTGTGATTAATCTATAAAGATGGCATCATTAAATAGTTTGATATATGAAGACAAGTTGGATGGGTTATCAAATTTCAACCCCTAGAAGGAGCGAATTACCTGGATTCTGAAGATGAATGATCTTTCGGATTTAGTAAGTAGAGATCTGCAAGTTCCTTCAGATCTAGTACAAGCAGCAGAACATAGAACTAAGGATATGAAAGTGAGTTGCATGATTTTGGATGGTGTGAGGGATCATATAATTCCTCACATCAGGGAAGGACACTAGTAGAAAGATGTGGGAAGCTCTGACCGGTCTTTATTAGAGTACAACTGAGAACAAAAAAATGGTGTTGCGGGAAAAGTTAAACAATATTAAAATGAACAAATCTAAGACTGTGACTTCCTATCTCACGAGGGTCTAGCAGGCTCATGATCAACTTGCAGATATGGGGGAAACTGTTAACAATTCAAAGCTTGCCAAAATTGCTCAGAAGGGGTGTGTGAAGGAGTGGTCCATTTTTGCGGACGAGATTCTTGCTCGTCAACAACTTCCTCATTGGAGCTGGCTATGGGACTATTTCACCCAGAAGAAGATCTGGGAAAATTCATTGACTAGAGGACAGAAAAAGGGTAGTGAGGAGAAGGACGGAATTGCTCTTGCTGCACAAGCGAAAAGGGCAAAGGCCAAGCAAAACTAGAGTGGAGAAGCATCTTCACAAAGAAAGAAGGAAAAGGACATGAGCAAAGTTAAACGCTTTGCTTGTCATAACTTCAGGCATTTTTCCAGTCAATGTCCTAACAAAAAGAAGGGAAAGGGTAAGACTACTATGGTAGCAACTGCGCAGATGGAGGAGATGGCGGAGAAGTTTGATAAAAACTTCGCCCTTGTATCTTGCCTTTCTGGAACTGTCACTAGAGGTGTCTAGTTCATGGACAGTGGAGCATTTGTCATAAGACAGGATCGTCAGACTTCTTCACCAGCATATGACCAAGGGGGCCATAGATGTAAATGTGGAGCATGGTGACAAGGTCAATTATCCAGTCGAGGGCACTGGGAGTATCACGTTTCAAATCGAATTAGGTGGCATCATGGAGGTAAACAAAGTGCAATATGTACTAGGTTGGACAGGAATCTCCTTTCAGTTTCAGCCATGGAAGATAGAGGACTGGAGCTCAACTTTAGAAGAGGTGAAGTGGTTGTTGGGACAAAGGGAACCAATTTTAGCAAGAAGCAAGTGGTCGCTAGGAGGGAGAGAGATCTCTATTTGTTGCGAGGATAGTTGGTGAAGGCTCTCATCCATGAGAGTGACAGCCAAAGTGAGATTTGGCATAGGAGCATGTGACACCTACACTACAGAGCTCTTCGGATGGTGCAGAGGATGGTTACTAGTTTTTAGAGGTCTAGGTGGAATAGGATGGAGTGTGTAAAGGGTTTGTCCTTGCCAAGCATGCCAAGAATGTATATCCTCATAGTGAGACCAAGTCTAAGGGTGTGTTAGACTTGGTGCATTCTGATATTTGTGGTCCTATGTCTATGACGTCAATCACATGATCTTTATATTTTGCGACGTTCATAGATGATTATTCCAAGAAGACTTGGATCTACTTTCTGAAGACTAAGGATGAGGTCTTCAATCAATTTCAGAAGTTCAAGGCTCTTGTGGAGAACCATACAGGAAGGAATATTAAGGTGTTGAGATCAGATAATGGAGGTGAGTACACCTCTAACGAGTTCCTGGACTTTTGCAAGTAGGTAGGAATCAAGAAGGAGGGTACCTTACAACCATCAACAGAATGGGGTTGTTGAGAGGAAAAATAGGACCATCATGAAGGCAGCGAAGGCAATGATCTTTGATCAAGAGTTTCCTACATTTTTGTGAGAAGAGGCCTGCTATCCAGCTGTGTATGTGTAGAACAGGAATCCTCATAGAGTGTTGGAGGACGTGACTCCCAAGGAGCTATTTACAGGAGTGAAACTGGATGTGAGTCACTTGCGCATATTTAGTAGTCCAGTTTATGTCATTGTGCTATAGAGAAGAGGACTACGTTGGGGCCCTTATCTAAGAGGGGTGTGTTTATTGGCTACAGTGAGGTCTCGAAGGCCTTCTGAGTCTACATTCTAGGATAAATAAAGGTGATCTTGAGTTGAGATGTCAACTTTGATCAGGATAGGACCCTTAGGAAACCTCATGAGCGAGAGCCAACAATGGGAGAGGAGAACGAGCTAGAGGCTCCTAAGGCTGAGTAAGGGGCTGAGTAAGGACCAACAAGTACACAACCAGCAAATTCAGAGGATGAGTTAGATATTCCTTCGAGTTCTACCAAGAGGATGCCAAGATGGGCCGAACAAACATTAAGGGATCTAGAGGACCATATGCAGACTCCTAGCAGCACTTTCAAGCAGAGTAGACTGCCAACCAAATACTCTAGTTATTTGGCACTATCGAGCAACATCTACGAGTCTAAGCCATCCACTTTTAAGGAGGCTATAGGCGAGCAGTTTTGGAGGGATGCCAAGATAGAGGAGTATAGCTCCATCATGAGCAATGATGATCAGATATGGTGTCGAGATTAGAGGGGAAGTCTGCAGTCACTTCTTGATGGATCTACACGATCAAACATGCAGTAAATCACAGTATCGAGAAGTATAAAGTCAGGTTCATGGTGAGAGGTGTTGATTTTGGTTAGCATCGGATGTGCCCTAAGCCTCAAATTTTGCAGGGAGGCTTGGGCACAAGTATTTCAAAGAACCCAGAAAGTGTTTTGGGAAATTCCACCCAAAAGTGATTTTATAAAATAATTAATATTTTTAATGGGGTTCCTAAGTCTAAACTTAGGAAAATTAAAATATTAATGGGTATTAATCTATTCAGGGGTGAAACTTCTAGAAAAAGCCACGGATCAAGGCAAAATGATCTGAGCCTTTGATTAAGATGTAATCTAGGTCATTGGTTGTCCAATATGAAGATATAAGAAGGGGCTTGGGGTCATTTGGAAAACACACTCAGAGATCAAGGAAATCGATTTTTCTGAAGTGAGAAGTTCTCAGGAAAAAAATCGATTGAGGAAATTCCTTGCAGCAGAGGGGCAGGGATAGCTTCCAGAGAGAAAGTGGGATTCTTAGTCGGAGAATCATCAATAGAAAAAGGCAAAGAGTGATCCAGTAGCCTTGATGCAGGGCCAGAAGGGCCATGCAAAAGCAGGGCAGAGGAAGAGAAATAAAGTCGAAAATCAGAGCAATGAGTCAGTTTCAGCAGCCGGAAGTGGGGTGTGAGACTAGGAGGTTGAGAGCAGTGACTCTAGGCTACCGATCAATTCCCCAGTTGGGTGACGCGATGCCTAAAAGGGTTGACGCTGGGACAACGTATAGGCAGAGCAAAGATAGCGCAGGGCCTACCAGGGGCACCTCATCTAGCAGCCAGATCAGCCAGGACTTTTTCTCAGTGATTGTGTGAGGTAATTTCATTAAGTTTTTTGCCAGTATTTCTCTCTGTAACTGAATAACCCTGTGAAGTATTCAGTGATGTATTCAAAATTTGCTACTGCTTAATAATAATAAACCCTCAAAGTTGTTGCACCGTTTTCCCGCATTGGGTTTTTCCAGGGACTATTGTCCAAAAATAACAGTGTCCTATTGTTTATATTTTCCTTGCTCAATTTCTATGTTTCAGAATCATATTTAAATTGGTGTAGGCTGCTTCAGTGATCTACTTCAATGTTTCAAGAAGAAATCTAAAATAAGCTTGTAATGTTATTTACAATCTAGGTGAAGTAGATTCAGTTGGTTGTAGTAGGATTCCTGAGATTGTTAGATCTAGGAATTTTCACAAGAGGGTTCTCCCAGAAGGAGGGAGTGGATTACGAGGAGATATTCACACCTGTCGCCAAATATGCATCTATTAGAGCATTTATTTCCATTGCTTCAGAGATGGGGTGGAGGATGCATCAGATGGATGCAAAAACTGATTTCCTCAATGGAGTGATTGAGGAGGAGAAGTATATTGAGCAGCCTTATGGTTTTGAGGTATATGGGAGAGATTATCATGTATGCAAGTTGAAGAAGGCCCTTTACGGGCTAAAGAAGACTCTGCACACATGGTATGCCAAGATTGATGGATATCTTCTTAGTTTGGACTTCACCAAGAGTGAGGTGGACCCCAATTTGCACTTTGTACTCATTGAGGGTGAACCACTCATCTTGGTATTATATCTGGATGATCTCTTCTTGACAAGATTGGAGAAGCTCATAGGGATGTGTAAGGAGGATCTTGCTTCAAATTTTGACATAAAGGACATCGACTTAATGCATTACGTTTTTGGATTCGAGGAAATTTTGACATAAAGGACATCGACTTAATGCATTACGTTTTTGGATTCGAGGTGTGGCAGCAGCCAAGAGAGATTTTCCTTGGGTAGGGCAAGTATGAAGTAGAGATCTTGAGGAGATTCAGGATGGAGGATTTCAAGCCTATGTCTACACCTATGATCACTAACCTGAACTTCTGAAGGTGAAATGGTGGATCCCACACCGTATAGGAAGCTGATAGGTTCCATGAGGTATCTGGTCAACACCAGGCCATATATATGTTATGCTATGAACACACTCAACTAGTTCATGGTGGATCCAAGATAGGTTCATTGGGTGGCAGCGAAGCATGTGCTGAGATACCTGTGTGGGACAATAGACTTTGGACTGAGATATGTCAAGAGTTGAAGTGAAGCTACAAGGGTACAAAGATTTTGATTAGGAATGGAGTGTGGTGGATAAAAAGTCCACATCTGGATGTTGTTTCAGCTTTGGGATCAACCATGATCTCATGGTTCAATAGGAAGCAGTGGCGAATGGCACTCAGTTCAACAAAGTCAGGGAACATGGCAGCGAGGTTGTGAGGCAGTTTGGCTTCGCAACATGCTTGCCAGATTATTTGACTTGCAAATGGGGCCAACGTGTTGAAAAAGTGTAACCAGTTTCGGTCTTCATAATGACATGTAATTGTGATTTTATGTAAAGAGATGTAAATAAGAAAAATATAACATTGCAATGCTTGCATCATGGGTTTCATGAACAAGAGATTTTATTTTTGAGTCAAGACTCCCATTGAGAGCCTTTAGGAATTTTGTCATCTAGTCATTAAAAGAATAAAAGAGCCATTTTCATGTAATGAAGTCATGCTACACTTTGTAAAGAGTCACACTTGTAAATTATTTCTCCAAGACCTTGTCACTAGCCCTCTACAAGTCGGCCTACAATGAATGAGTAACCTAGAAGATAATGTTGGCTCTCCTCCATATGATCGTGTCGGCCTAAAGGACATGAGGCAGCATTTATATATATAGCCTCACTTAGAGGCAAGAAATTCGGTAAAGAGAATAAGCAAAAGTGCGAAGAAGAGCTAGAGAAAAGAGCGAAGATCAAGAAAAGGATAGCGAAGGAAGGGATACTTTTGGAAGGTTTAATTTAGGCATATATACTCTCCCACGTGCGAAGAAAGGAGGTCTAATGGCATAGAGAGAGGGTTGAAATTGCTACTGCTTTAAGGTGACTTTGTTTGGGTATAGGATCTCGCAGAAGGAAGCCAAGGAGAAGTACTAGAGGTCACTCCCTTGAAGAGATTGATCAAGGAGCATAAACTATTCTAGGGTTTATGAATTAGGGCTAACCTAATAGACCGAGATTCTCTGGAAGTCGAAGAATAGAGATCGAGATTCTCTAGAAGAAGTTGAGGAAAGAGTAGAGACCGAGATTCTCTAGAAGAAGCCAAGGAGATTAGTGCGAGATCTAGAAGAAGCCGCGAAAGGGAAGAGGCAGAGCATCAAGGCTAGTGACAAGGGTCTTGAGAGGACACTAGAGTCAAGGGTCTTTGTCATGGTCTTGGTATTCGTCAATTGAAGATCTATAAGAAGAATTTTTCTGATTGGGTTTTCCTCTCAAAGAGTGAGAGGTTTTGACCCTGGCTGACAAGCCTACTCACTGTGTCTCTTTTCTTCTATTTTTTATTTGGTAATTGTCTTGATGAAAAAGCACAGATTAATAATATAGCGAAGAGAAGATCATAATCCAAGAAGTAAAAGCATATCACAAGCAATTATCTAGAAGAGAAATCTCCTAATCATCGATGCCCTAGATTTCTCAACAAAACGGTGATACACTATGATAATCAAAGTTGCATTAAGCTCTCTCAGAATCTTGTATTCCATGATCAATCCAAGCATATCGAGATCAAATATCACTTCATCAGAGACAGGGTCTAAAGGGGTGCTATAAAATTGCAGTAAATTTCTACAGAGGGGCAAGTGGAAGATGTTCTCACAAAGCCTCTAGTGAAGGGAAAGTTTTTGAAGTATCAGGATAAGTTGGGGGTGGTGTGTTGATTTGGGGTAGCATCGGATGTGCTCTAGCCACAAAATTTGGTGGAGAGGCTAAGGCACATGAGATCTCCAATACCCAGAAACGGGTTGGGAACAGCCAGAACTGCCAGAACAACTGGGATTGACGCAGAGGGCAGAAGTCGAAACTGTTGGGAACAGCCGAAACTGTCGGGAATTGCCCGAATAGCCGGGAAAGCTGACGCAGAGGGCAGAAGCCGGAACTGTCGGGAATAGCTGGAACTGCTGAAACTATCAGGAAAGCTGACGTAGAGTGCAGAAGCCAGAACTACCGGGAACTGTCGAGAAAGCTAACGCAGAGGACAAAAGAGGCTGACGCGGTCCTTAGAGGCTAGCGCTAGGGTTTTTCGTGGGACAGATTGGAGCTGAGGAGCTGCTGGAGTGTTTATCCGGGGTTTCAGTCGGAGCATCTATCTCTGAAGGAGAAGTACTACTGCCGAGATTATTCTCTGTTTGGTGAGCCGGTTTTGGTACCCAGATTGTATTCAAAAACTACATAATAATAAAACCCTCAGATAGCTGCAGCAGTTTTCCCAAATTGGGTTTTCCCAAAACATTGGTCCAAAAACAACGATGTTACTTGTGCGCTTGTTTTGTTTCCTTCAGTTGATGATCTGTAATGTATTGATCATGTACTTGTATTTATTTCTAATATTTACATGGTAAATAACTTGTTATTAACAGAACAAGTAGGTAGGAATAAATCAGAAAGTACATGAAGGGTTTCTAACGGGTTAGACTTAGAACTCCAACATGGTATTGAAGCGTGGTTGTAGATCACAGGAGAACTGAGGACATCAGCTGAGCAGAGCAGCAGCAACAGAAAATAGTTGTCCCGAGTGATAGAAGTTGTTCCTAGCAGAGAAGCAACAAGGAAGGGGTGACGCAGTGCCTTCGTCATCAAGTTTCAGCCGAGAAAAGGATCAGCGCAGTGGCAGAGGGGAACAGACTCGACCTACGTAGTACCCGGTCATCTTTCTTAGTTAGGAAGGATTGACACTCGTGGCCAAGAGGTGCGAATTTCGCGGGTGTCGGGATTGCACAGGGCCTAGAAGCTCTAACCTTTAGTTTGTTGGGGCTTAGGAGGCTGTGGGTAAGTTGCAAAGTGAAGCTGGTGGGGTACTGTAGTCAGAACAGTATCTAACAAGGCAAGACCAAGGGGAGGGAGTTGCTGCCGAGGCAGATTTCTAGCCAAGGAATCCAGATCAATGGTGCAGTTGCACATACGGTCGGAGAGGGGCAACTTGATAGTTGGCAGAAGGATTTCCAAGAGAGAAATCGGGACTTAAAGGGAGTCCAAAAGAGAACTTCCAGACGGAAAGTAGAGAGACTTAGCAAGAGTCGAATCGAGAACTTCTAGGCAGGAAGTAGAGAGACTCGGAAGAGTCAACAGAGAAGAGTAGAGAGATGGCTGTGAATGGGATGAGGGATCATGATATGCTGGACAGAGCGTCCAAATTTGTGGTCTGTAAGGCCAAGATCCTGTCCATTCTAGATAAACATCATATCAAGGCCTTTGCCTTGAGGGATGACGATTGTGCCATGAGTACTCATGTGCCACTTGAGAAGAAGTGGGGAGACATCGAGCTGTAGTCAGGCGAACTACAGGCAATGAGTGACAAGATCCTCGAGGTACCCAGCCCCTTGGATTATACCTTGCTACAAGAGCCCCGAAGAGGAGTAGCAGCACTAGCAGATGTCGGTAGAGCAGATGAGGATGGAGCGGCAGAGAGAGCTACAGTGCACGATTCCCAAGACAGCGCGAGGCTAGCAGGCTGCAACAATGTGAGAGGCATGGGAGTGTTGCACTAGTGTAGGATGGCACAGAGAGGTGTGCAATAGTGATAGTTGCAGGGAGTTGTTGCAGCAGCACAGAGGTCAGAGAGGGAGCACTTGTCAACGACAGAGGGAGCTTCAACATCGGGAGTGTCTCTAGCTTGACAAAGATGTCAAAGTTGGGAGGTCAGTTACTTACTTCAAATAATGAGTTGCAATGCAGTAGTTAGCAATGGCGGTGCTATGGGCAGCATGATGTAACATGATAAGAGGGGATGCAGTGCAGACGCAGCAATGGTAGTGGCAGGGCCATGGGCAACAGCACGGATGCAGAGGGAGCTGTCGTACAGATGTAGCAGTGGCAGTGGAAGAGCCATGGGTAGTAGTACGAGATGCAACAGTACAGATGATGGGCAGTAAGCCTAGCATCATGGACCGATGCCGGATGATCAGAGTAATACTCAATAAGGAGTATTGCTAAAACACAGTCCTCGCTAAGAGGGAGTGTTGATTTGGGATAGCATCAGATGTGCTCTAGCCACGAAATTTGGTGGAGAGGTTAAGGCACATGAGATCGCCAATACCCAGAAAGGGTTTGGGCAGATTCTAAACAGTTTGGGAGATATTAAAATAATTAATATTTTTAATGGAGTCCCTAAGTCTAAACATAGGGAAATAAAATATTAATGTGAATTAATATAAAACTGTGTTAGAATGGTCCAAAAGTCATGGATCAAGCCAAATCTAATCTTAGCCATTGATTAGGGACTTGATCTCGGTCGTTGATTTGTCAACGAGAAAAGTATAAGAGGAGGCTTGAGGGTCACTTGGAGAACACACCAAGAGATCAAGATTTCGACTTTCTGGGGCTGGGTTTGCTAAGAAATTTGAGAGAATGATCAAGAGTTCTAGCCAAGGGGCAGTGAATACAGAGGCAGAGAGGCAGAGATAGTGCTGAGAGGATCATCACAGCAGCCGGGAAAGCTGACGCAGAGGGCAGAAGCCAGAACTGTTGGGAACCGCTGGAACTGCCGGAACAGCCGGGAAAGCTGATGCAGAGGGCAAAATCCAAAACTGTCGGAACTGTCGGAACTGTCGGGAACAGCCAGAACTATCAGGAAGTTCCAGAACAAGCGAGAAAGCTAACGTAGAGGGCAAAAGTCGGAACTGTCGGGAACAGCCAGAACTGTCAAGAACTGCCGGAACTATCGGGAAAGCTGACGCAAAGGCAGAAGCCGGAACTGTCGGGAACACTGATGCAGAGGGCAGAAGAGGCTAACGCTGGGGATTTTCGTGGGGTAGATTGGAGCTGACGAGCTGCCGGAGTGTTTATCCGAGGTTTTAGCTAGAGCATCTGTCTCCGAAGGAGAGGTACCACTGTCGAGATTGTTCTCTGTTGGGTGAGCCAGTTTTGGCACCTAGATTGTATTCAAAAACTGCATAATAATAAAACCCTCAAATAGCTACATCGGTTTTCCCACATTGGGTTTTTCTGGGGACATTGGTCCAAAAACAACAATGTCACTTGTGTGCTTGTTTTGTTTCCTTCAGTTGATGATCTGTAATGTGTTGACCATGTAGGTAGGAATAAATCAGAAAGTACATGAAGGGTTTCTAACGGGTTAGACTTAAAAATTCCAACATGGTGGAAAATCCCTTCCTTGCTAGGAGGGGGTGTTGATGTGAGTAGCATCAGAAGGTATTCTATAATTGCTTGGTGTCTTAGCATGTGGAAGACATTATTCGCCTCTTCTAGGGATTCATGTCTTCTTTCCTAAGTTTAACTTAAGTAAAGTACAATAATTAAAGTCAATTAATTACTGTGGACTATTGGGTTAATTTCTAAGGATAAATAATTTAATTATTTAAGTGACTTAGAAATAATCTCGGTCGTTTATCTTCAAGATGTTTTTAGACAGAATCATTAAGATGTTTCTAGAAGGAAGATTCAAGATGTTTCTAGAGGGGAGATTAGGGTTAGAGATTTGGACTCAATGAAGATTATAAATGGAGGCTAGCGATGAAGGTGAAGACACAACAAAGAGCACAAGTGTGTGAGCGATCATCATGAGATAGAGCGATTCTCTCTACAGTGCGAGTGGCTTAATGACCAATGTGCAGAGGAGAAGTGCGAGGGGGTTTAGGAGAATCCAAGAGGACCAAATTGAAGGAGATTGCAATGTCGAGTTGCCAGAAGGAGATCGAATTTGTTTGAGGAGGCCAAGTTGCTAAAGTGTTGGTGTTTTTCGAGTGCACATTAGTGGTAGGGTGCAGATTGAGTTGTTGGAGGGCCCAAATCTGATTGCTGGAGGTCGATTACTTCAAAGTGATTTCATTTAGAGGCAAATTTCCTTGAGGCCAATTTACATGGGTCGAATTCATTCTGAGGAAGACGAGTTGCAAGTTCCAAATTGTATTTTTCCTCGTCTCTCAGTGGGTCGAAAAACCCAAATTTTCCAAATAATGAAATGATGGAGAATTGTTTGTGGGTTAATTAATTTTGCAATGTGTGATTGATCTCTCTCGTTTATTTCCGCTACATATTTTAATTCTAGAAGTTAAAGATATCGGTGATTTTATTTTTCCGTCATTCAATTATTATTTGGATAAATAAATAATAAATTGATGATAAATTAAATTGTCGTGAGAAAATAAATTTGGCTTGTATTAGAAATTTAACAATCGATCCACCTATCAAACTGGTTTTTGAACCAAAATCGGAAAAACCGGATTGGTCAAATCTCAATGAACCTGTCTTTAAATATACATGAAATTATTAATTTTTATTGAAAAAAAAACTATTTTTAGGATCTAAAACCATGATTCCAAACCAATAGAGGCAATATATGCAAAATTTGTTCATCTATATACCATGTAAAGGTGAATATATCAAAATGGACCGAGTGCAATACATATCAACAACAAAATACATAATTAATGAGGCTCTAAACGACCTCTAGAATCAAAAAAATGCTACAAGCCATGGGGCCACTAGCCTACTATAAGTCAGCGTATCAGGGATCAACATGATCACTTCTCGTCATGATGAAACTCAGTTGGTTGAGTCTCAAACTTCTCAACAAGTTGAGTCACAAACTTCTCAACTGGTTGAGTCTCAAACTTCTGAAGGTATTTTGCCCTAAAATGCCCTATTACTTTATTTGGTTCTCTACATGGCTTTACTTGGCCTCTTATGCCAGCCACGTGTTGTTTCAACCTGTAAATACCCCCTCTTTCAATAGATTTTTGGCAATATTTGCAAATCATTTTTCCGTCAATCATATCACAATAAGCCCATATAGTATCCTTGGATTTTGGAGGCAAAGTGGCTACTAATCATCCCAAACTCTTTGTTGTTCCACTACTCTAGCAAAAACTCAACACTCTCCAAGCTCACAATAAAGCTCACAAAAACTCCAAATGAGATGTGAGGCAAATGAGAGGAGGGTAAAGGCTTGGAGGGTTTTTTTGTTAGGGGAACAACCCCTAGTTTCCCTCAAAACCACTCCAAAACTCCAAAAAACCACTTGTGTGAGGTCTGTAGCTGACCTTGCAATAAACCGACTGGTTTATGACGGAACCAGATGATTTATGGAAAAACCGGCCGGTTCCATCATACACCGGCTCGTTTATGGCTGGTTAATGACAAACCCTAGCCCACGCAGCAGATTGACCCAGTTTTTCTACTGGTTCGATCCCTCTAGCCAATGAACTTGCCGGTTTTACCAGTTTCCGATTTGAATTGACCAGTTTTTAATACTATGATTGAAAGATGTTTAATAATGAATATTACCGATAAAATAGAGAAAGATGAAGAAAAACTCAATATTTTTCACAAGAAAACAATTCTTCATAAGATGGAATGATAGTAGTGAGATAAAACAACCTATATGAACTAATCATATTATGCACCCATTTTGACCATAAAATTTTGAACAGCTTCATGACAGTAAGGCATGATTTTCAGATGACAGATACAAAGCATCCATGCATTTCATCTTTAGTTTGCTTTGTGTATATTTTCTGAAATTATAATGCATCACAACATTGATTCAAAGAACTGCGTAAATTGAAATATTGAAAGATGCCGCTATTGTGTTTGCAAAGGACTGTTTCTAAATATTGAAAATGATAATCTCATGAGACTGTAGAAAGCAACACCATGTCATACCTTTGCTTGAAGGATCGTGAAGGTGACTACTGACTGAGCTGTTATGTGCATATTCATAGACAAGGAAAAGTTCATCTTCACTTGCTGCATAGCCAATCAGCTCTACCTTGTGATACAAAAAATTTCTTAGAATGAATAAAGATGAACAAAATCCTTTTGCATCTTTGAGAAATCCATGCCTCTAGTACACTGAATTTTATATCTTAAAATTTTCAAGAAAAAGAACTGTATAGGTCTTACCAAGTTGATGTGATGAACCTTACAAAGAACTTTCATTTCCACCTGAAATTCTTTTGTTTTGGTTGCTTTCATCTTCTTGATGGCAACTTCCTGCATAAACATATGAGTAAGAGCTGCGTGGATAATCACCAATTCATAATATTCTCACCACAGTAAAAACTTTAATTATAACCCATTCGTTGGGCAGATTAAACCAAAACTTCTTGGAGCAAGATTCGCAGTATATGAATAAATGTAATCACCTGTTCTCGCAAAACTCCGTAATAAACTGAACCAAATGCACCATGTCCAAGTAATTCTGAATCTTTGAAGCTGTTAGTTGCAATAAGCACTTCTTCATTGGTAAATACAACCGGTTTCTCCATATTAAACACCCCAGTCATCAAGTCTGCAAAAATATGAATTGTGAAGCAGAGTCAATATTATTCAAGATAAGAAGGCATTATCAACACAAATTACAATTTGTGCTACTGTCAAAACAAAAGACGTGAAAAGAAATTCTTGGACTTTAGGAAATGAAAATAAGAAAAGGAATGGATATCAAAAATAGAATATCTACAATTTGAGTGAATTCATCAGTCAGAAAATCCAAATTTACTTTCATTTGAATAAAACAACACAACACTTCCAAAATAGTATCTTAGGGGAGCTTAACTTAACACAACTTCTATAAACATCGGATTGAGATAAGTTTATTAGTTTGACAAAGTAAACTGAAATTTTTTCCCTCAAATTGATGACAAGCACTACATCACTTTCTGAGTTTATTCAAATCCAAGTTTTAAACAAATAAAGAATGTGCAAAGGTCCAAGAGAGGCTAATGTTTTTATTGGATCAGAGCTAATTTTGCCAATTATAAGCTAGATCACTATTTAGAGATATCCAATTTACAAAGGGATCTACTGAATGGAAATAGGGTAAACTAGCATATTAATTTCTACATGTGTGATGTCATTCTACATACAAAATCATGGATATCTAAGAATGTGTATTTGTCTCACTTCATGGCATAATGAATCCAAATACTGCACCCCCTTCCCCTCTGCCAACACACCAGCTGTGAAGTTGATACAATAAACATTTACTTTGCACTTCTCTCCTGTTATACCATGCGTCCCTAGACACTCACAAAGTCCAATACCACATAGACATGGGTTGTAAAACTTATCCTTGGTGAGGTGTTGTCATGATTCACTGATGAGTTTCCAATGAGACCTAGATCTAGACTGGTCCAATTGATGTAGATGTACTATAAATTTAGATCTTGAGATCAATACAATTAGTAAGTGAATGGCAGGCACTAAGCCCTTTCCGCCACTTTGCTTGTCTTGTTTCGCTCATGTTAATTCTTATCATGGTATCAAAGCCAAATGTTTTTATAGCAGTTTCCATGGAAGATGATGCATTCAATCCTCATGGTGGTAGTCCATGAGAATGACAGTGAATGAGGTTTGTAGTACAAAAGGATCAAAGCACTGAGGCTTGTATTGCTTCAAAAGCCATAAAAGATTTGTCATTCCAGTAATTTGCTTCAATGAACTTCATCATCCAGGCTGAATTTTCTTTCAATTTTTGTGAGTATATCTATTATAAATCTGGAATTCTTGCACCCAAATGTGTAATTCTTTGGCCGAGCCTGATATAAAAGCCAAGCAAGATCTGTTTAGATGTGCCTGTATAAATGAAGTTATTTCTATTGAAAGTCATGCTCACTATGGTGGTACTCTGCTAATTCATTATGAGATGGTATGAGTGTAATCCATTAAAGAAAACATTATTTTTTATAAGTGCTGTATCGTCAACCTGCTTTGGCTCCACCATGTTTCCCAGTCCTCTCTTCTTTGATTTTGCAAATTTAGTTTTTAGATCTCGAACACTTGTATTTGTGTGCTACATTTCCTTGAGAAGAATTGGCATATGGAATAAAACCATGATTGGTTATTGTTGAGATAGTGACTAATATTTTGACAGGGAAATCATAGAGGCCTTTCCATACCGGACTAAGCATGTACAATGACATTTCTACTATTGGAATAAGTTCTTGCTTGCTTGAATCTCTGCATCCTACGAGTGGCCCGTGATATGTGTGCCCATTGTGAAGAGACAGAGATATGTGCCAGCAAGGTTAGAAATCGAGAACCTCATAAAACCTCACCAATTTGAGACTATAAAACTTGTAGTGCTCGTGCAATTTTTTGGCAATGGGCCAGAATTTCTGCCATATTTTGTCTCAAGTCTAATGTGCTTCTTGTACAATGTCCAATAGATTGAACAAGGATTTCCATGCCTTGCTCAGTCGAATGATTCTATGCTTCTATAGATCAGAGTTCTAGCCTTAATGGGCAGTGTCTTCCTCCAAATTTACAAGCGACTTTGATTCTAATCTACTCACAAGTGATATCGAGAGGATATCTCCTTTTTGAAATGAGGATCCAAGCTTAGAGGAAGATCGTGCCCTTTCACACATAGTGCATATCAAAGAATGAAAGGTCACAAATGATTATCTCATCTTGTGCATCAATTTCCAATTCAAATATTTTTTTTAATGATCAAATGGGAGATGGATCTGTTACCCACCAAAGTGGGTGACCCTATAGGAGAAAAATTTTCTCCCATTCTTCACACCCAGCCAGCCAGCCATACAGTTCCTAACAGCGACCACTAACTGATGACATGCCATTTTATCTCTGTCACCTGCATCAATCATATACTTTCTCACCCATCCGACAAGAACACATGGATGAACGTGGGCTTCTGATCAAAAGGTATTTTATTCATTTGCAATCAATTGCTTATGCTTGCTTGTATTTGGGCTTTTGATATGGATTATGGGGTGACCTGGAAGAAAGAGCAGTTTTGACCGCGATCTTGTTCCCTCACCTTAAATGGCCGGCTAATCTTCGATCCTAGTCTAGTGGGACCTCTCCTAATGGCCCAATGGGTATAGGAGGGCCACTACTCAGGAAGCCTCGATTGAGATAGCATGTTTCATCTATCCCTATTCCATACTTACCACTCTCCATCTTACATTACAAGCCCATATTCCACCTTCAATCTTCGAATTCCATGACCATTGGTTCTTTGGGATTTGGCATCCACGCATCCACATACCTAGGTAGGCTTCGGAACTTTGCCCTAGGAGGTTGATGCAACTAAAAGAAAAGGAAAAAGCATATTATGGCCACAAAATAAAACAAAAGAATATCAAAATGAAAAAGATGGCTTGGACATACACATTAGCACATGAGCAAAAGCCTAGTATGAGCTCTACCTCACTCATTATGACCATCACCCAGTTCTTGAGCACATGTTGCTCGATTCCATCATAAAAAAGAACCCTTGAATGTCCCAACCCCGATGGGAAATGAGTTGCCTCATCATTAAGGGGTAATACAACTACTATACATGATTCAAAGCAAGCTCTAACCCTTTAAGCTACAAGCAGTAATACAAAGAAAAATCAAGCAAAAGTAAAAAGTGCACAAGAAGGGCAGAAAAACAAAGGTCAAGTTGGTAACCCATGCATCCACGATTGCTCCCTCCTCACATCTATACACTCAAGATGTGGATCCCCATCATGTTGATCCCTTTGACCATAACAGTTGGCCATGAAGTCTTCTCCCACCTTTACCATCATTACTCACTAACACCTGTTAATTGAAGGGTGGACCGAGGAAGTGTTACTTCCCCTTGGGGCTAGAAACACCTAATAGGGTTGTCCTTTAGCCACTCCTACCTAAGGAGAAAACACCATCGTGAAATCAAGGCCATAATTTTGGAAGGGAAGCCTTATTTGAAGTATTAAATAGCCCTTTACATTCAAGCTTGGTTCACTTAGATGCAAAAAAGATTATTGTCCCTAATGACTAGTTTCTTTCACTAGACATTATGTTGTGATTGTCAGGTGGTTCAATAGCCCATGACCTAGGCACTTTACCCAAGCCCCAGAGAAGTATAATGGCACCCACAAGCGAAGGGTTGAGAGCCTTGGGTCTCCAAGCACTAACAACACATCATATCCACCATTGGATACCTTCTGCACCCAGGATATTCTGCCACTTTCACTGCTTTTGATGATTCTTCTAGATGATGCACCTGGACCAGCATGCCCTCGGGCTGGCCTTAGCACTCTCTGACAGATGGCAGCTGATCTAGAGTCCAAATGAGGGCAGTCTCACCTTCTAAGACATGGGAGGGCTAGTAGCACCTGGAAAGCCCTCAACGTTGGAGCAAAGATGGACATTTTGAGCAGTTGCAGACCCAAGAGACCATCTTTTAGTATCCCAAGTGGATTTTGTGAACCATAGAGGGATGTTGATGGAGATTTGAGGGCCAACCCTCAAATGATGATTTTTAGAAGCTTCTACACCACACTTGGAACCCAAAAGCCTCAATGCATGCCACATGGAGCACATTTATTGGATGATGTCATCCTTTTGAGGCCTTGCAGCTTACACTTGTGGGATCTAATTTTATTATTTTTTAAGCTAGATGGGTTGGCTTGTAACCCAATGCATCGTTATGATTTTACTTGTTTTTTGGGGGATTTTATGTAAAATTAGGATTGTCATCCTCATATAAATAGGAGAGGATCTTTTCATATCATTATCATCAATTGTGAATTCAACCTCTCTACTTGAGAATTTTGACCTATTTTCCTATTGGAGAGATGTGATCTTTCAAGATAACTCTTCCAGTAAATCACATTACATATTTTTGAGTCGACGCGTTTCAAACCACTAAGTGTGGTTCATTATCAGGATACTTTGTCTATGAAGAATATTGTCTTGGAGCTATATTCTTGTCTTTGGAGAAGTTGCCTTAGACCAATAATTGGATTGTACATGCATTGTTGAATGGTGTTGTTATTGATGTCAACATTGGTACTTTGAACGCTATTAATATTTGTCTGGTTTGCATTGATTGGAAGCTCTAAAAGACAAGGAGCCCTAGAAGCCCTGCACTTGTTGAAGATTTTGAAAATGCAAATCAATGAATTTGCTTTGGAAACCATCATCATTGTATTCTCCTCGTCATATTGATTCCAACAATATGTGGCACACCACGAGATTCATCGTCGTTTGAGAAATATGCTCTTTCAAAATTAAAAGCCCCCATCATGTGGTCAAAGACTCAAAACCCCAAATGAGGTGACATGGCAGCTTGTCATTGATTATTGAAGAAAGTCATTAAGATTGAAGGGATAATCCTTGTACAAATGGATGAAGTGGCAGTCTATCATTAGCCAAGATCATGAAATATTTTCACTGAAAAGATTATATTAAGTAATGTTATGTATTTCTTGTGGTGCGCTTCAAAAACTTATGTTAAAATTAAATACAAGGGTTTTCGTCACCAAAGTGTTCTTCTCCAAACGAATTTAAAATTCAAATTTCAAAATGAATTTCCCTCCTAAAGTTGAAGTTGGTTGCCCTTAAGATGACTTTTCAAATATATATAAAGGAACTATCACCCTTAAGATGGCTTTTCAAATCTATATAAAGGAACCTATCTCCCTCACCATGGCATGGATTAAAAATACCACTCAAAAGTATGTTATCTCCACGGCCCTAGACAGTGTTTCATATCTTCTAAAAGAGGTCAAGTCAAAAAGTTTTTTTTTGATGTTGGGTTTTCTTTGGGCTCTAGAATTTTCGTTGCATGTCTGTGGCAGCTCATGGAGTAGTTTTGTGGTAGGTTTTCTGACGGTGATTCGCCTATAGTTACTATGCAAGTTTCGGCCCCTTCTTGATCAGTGTTAAGACTGAGTTGTACTCAAAAGAGAATTCGCGTAGATGAGGTGAGATGTCACATATTGCAATAGGGATTTAAGTCACAAAATAGCATGCAATGAAAGGGGCCACTTGAGCTCATCCTATAGGTTTATGGATTGACCATTAAATCATGAAATCAATAATTCAAACAATGGAAGTTCGTGGAAAGCCTTCTCCAGTCGTGTTCTACTCAACTCCCATTGCTCACCAATGACTCAAAGTACAAATGAGATAGAGATGAATGTTTACCTTCGTAAAAATGGGTGAGATGGAACAATAATACACACCATTTTGTGTGAGAGTGTTTCCAGCAAAACCTAGTAAATGGAGCTTCTTCATTTTCTCAAGTCTAGTAATCGCATTTCTTCATTGCCATGAAATGTCATATTTGGCTGAATTTTATAATTTTTCCTTTGAATGATAGCCCATTTAAATTACAGAATGGTCCACAATTTATAAGTTGAAACTAGGACCTTTTGTTGGTTATCAAATTTGGTTGATGTATAATTTTCCAGTTCACATTCACGTAAATGTCCATAATTGAATTGTATAATAGCATAGCACTGATTAGAGGAGACTTTTTGCCTATGCGTCGAACTTAGATACAAAGGATGTATTCACCTATGTAGTGCACTCAAATTCTCTGGAGGCTTATTCTACTATATGCGCACTTTTGCGTTGATAGTTTAATCAAATATTGTCGTGTGTTTGGAATGAAAATGACAGAGAAAACAAGGCAAAGTGCGATGACTAGTGTGAAAATTCGGTGATCCCAAATCCTACTACAGTAACTAATAATATTTCTTCTATTTGTTAAATTACTTAAACAAATTATTTGCAGTTTTCTATGACAAAATCAAAATACATACACTACAGCCTTCACAAAGAAAATTCTGCGGAAAATAAATACAAGGAAAATACTAGCACATATATAAACACAGTGATAGTTATTTTTGGACAACTGTCCCCGGAAAAACCCAATGTGGGAAAACCGGTGCAGCAGATGAGGGTTTCTTTTATTAATCTTCAGCGACAATTTTTGTACAAGACAAAATAGAGGAAGAGTCATTGAGAGAAATTTACTGGTGATTTTTTTTACACTCCACAACAATTTTCTGACCCCGAAGAGGACCTTCTACCTCTTTCGCTGGCCCTTCTGTGTAACTCTTTGTCTAGTGACTGTGTGGGCCTTACGTCAAGCCTTCTGTTGCGTTGACCTGTGTCCCTCCTCTGCTCTGCCTCCTCCAAATTTGTCTTGCACTCTTAGACTATGCTGATGCCCTCTCTCTCCCACCTGCAACTCACTCTCTGACTCGATTTTCTCTTGCCGAACTTCAGCCACTGAGAAAATCGATATGCTTGAGCAATTAAGTATCTGCCCTGGTGTGTTCTCCATCTACCCATCAACTTCTTCTTATAATCTTTTTTTGGAGCACCAATGGCTAAGATTAAAACATAATCGATGGCTAAGATTAACTAGAAGTCAATCCATGTCTTCTTTTAGAGGATTCTCACCATGAATTAATTAATACTCTTTAATTAACCAGATTTCCTAAGTTTAGACTTAGGGAATCATTTAAAAAATTTAATTATTTTAATTAAGTTGTCTCTAGGTGGAATTTCCAGAAACGATTTATGGGTTTTGGAGAATACATGTATTCTAGCCTCTCCACAAAATTTTGTGGCTAGAACACATCCGATGCTACAAAAATCAACACTCCCTCTTAGCAAGGAATGAGTTCTAAAGCTGCAACTCACTGAAGCAACACCATGTCTCTACTTTACCTCCTATCATGCTACTAATGTCTGGCTGCTCTGCGCATTACTACTGCACAACTCTGATATGAGCTACATTTGTGTTGTTGTTGACCCTACCGAATTGCTGTCAACTACTGCCTTTGCACTGCAACCCCCTCTCATATGTTGTTGTTGCAACTGAGAATGCATCTGCTTCTGAAACAGGTACTCCGCCATACCCATCTTTTCCTTGAACTGGATGAACTTAGCTCTCCCTAAAGCTTTTGTGAGTATGTCTTCCACCTAATCTCCTATGGGGACCATACTGCAATTGGACTACCCCACATTGAACACAATCCCTAATGAAATGACATCTGATATCAATGTGCTTCAACCTATCATGAAATACTGGATTCTCAAAGAGTTTTATGCAACTTTGATTATCACAGTAAGTGTTGGTCGCTCCCATTTTCTTCCTGAACAAATTCACCAACAATTTCCTAAGCCATATGGCTTCGCATGTAGCTGTGATATCCGCCATATATTATGCTTCTGCTGAGCTCAGTGTTACTGACTTCTGCTTCCTTCTGCAACAAGAGATCATCCCTGACCCAACGTTGAAGCAATACTCAGAGGTACTTTTCCTATCCACTAAACTACCTGCCCATCTACATCTGTGAATCCACTCAACCTTTCATCATTTCCTCGAGTATATTTCAACCCGAGTCTGATTGTTCCATGCACATATCTGAGAATGTGCCTAGCTTTTGCCCAATGTACCCTTTTCGTATCCACCATGAGCTCACTAAGGGTATCGACAACGAAACAAATGTCTGGCCTGGTGTTGACGAGATACATGAGTGACCCAATTAACTGTCTATACAAGGTGTGGTCTACTTCCCTGTCCCCTGAGGCATCTATCTTTTTCCAGTTGGTAATCATGGGTGTTGCCATGGGTCTACAATCCTGCATTCTGAATCTCTTCAGAATTTTTGTAGCATATATCCCTTGCCCAAGGAAGATTTCACCATTCTTCTATCATACTTCTAACCCCAAAAAATAGCGCATCAGCCCCATATCCTTCATGTCGAATTTTGTTGCAACGTTCCTTTTGCAATCCTTTATGAGCCTCGACGATCCCATCAAAAATAGATCATCTACATATAAAACCAGAATGAGAGGCTCATTCTCCAACATCAAATAGTAGAGATTGGGATCTACATCACTCTTGATGCATCCCAACTGCTACAAGTAACTCTCGATCCGATCGTACCATGCCCTGGGTTCCTGCTTGAGCCCATACAGGGCTTTCTTCAATCTTCATACATGAGTGCTCTTCTCATGAGTCTCAAAGCCTTCAGGCTGCTCTATGTACACCTCTTCTTCTATCACCCCGTTCAAGAATCCTATCTTGACGTCCATCTACTGAATTTCCCATCCCATCTGCATTGCTAGGGATATGACGGATCTGATAGAGGTATATCTAGCAACTGGGATGAAGGTCTCATCATAGTCTATTCCTTCTTTTTGTGCATACCCCTTTGCCACGAATCTAGCCTTATACTTCTCTACACTGCCATTTGCAGCGTATTTGATCTTGTAGATCTTCCTGGAACCCACAATTGATCTATCCTCTGGTCTAAGAACCACCTCCTACATCATTTGTAATGATAGAACTGTACTCTTCTACCATGGAATCCACCCACACCTAATGTTGTGTGGTTTCCTGAAAAATGGAGGGTTTTGCAACTTGAGCCACCAAGGCCTAGTATCTATCAGGTTACCTACGCTATCTCTTGTCGGTTCTAGGAGAACCAACAAACACTTCTGCGTCCTTCAAGGTCTAACGCACTTCCCTATTGGTCCTACTACTAGTAGTGTGAGGTTCAATATGTTACTCTACCTGTACCTGTAGCTCTGTCTGTTGAGAACTTCCTGGATCTCCTGCTCCTGAGGAGATGTTGGTGCTATTCACTATACTTGAACCCTGTGATTGTCCCCATGCTTGTTCTACATGCGGTCGCTGTTGTTGTTGGACTAAAGGAACATCTGATGACTAATCTCTTGCAGGCATCTCTCGAGATCTTGTAAAAGCTCTGTCTTCCATGAACTTTACATCTCGCCTCACTACAATCTTCCTACTACCAGGAATGTAGATTTTGTATGCCTTTGAGGTCTCGCTATATCCTACGAGATACCCCTTTTCCTGCAATCTAATCCAACTTACTACGCTTCTCATCTGGAATGTGACAATAGGCCACAATCCCAAATATCCTCACCTCGGGTTTCTTCCTGAAGAAGACTCCCTCTGGCGTTTTCTTCCCCAAAGCCCTCTGAGGTGTCCAATTTTGAATATACACTGTTGTGTTGCATGCTTCTTCCCATAGGAATCTAACCAAATCCTAATCATGCAACATGGCATTTTCTACCCCGATTATGGTCCTGTTCTTCTGCTTTGCTACTCCATTCTGCTACGGATTGTAGGGAGCAGTCCACTCTCTTTTGATACCTTCCTTTGTGCAGAAATCTGTGAAGTTTTTATCTGTGTATTCTCCACCATTATCTGAATGTAGTACCTTGATCTTTTTCCCTGTCATGTTTTCTATGAGAGCCTTGAACTCTCAAAACTGATCAAAGACCTCATCCTTGGTCTTTAAGAAGTAGATCCAAGTTTTTCTAGAATGGTCATCAATGAAGGTGACGAAATATTCGCCACTGCTAAGAGCTCTGGTGGACATAGGACCACAAATATGTGATTGTATCAATCCCAACACGCTATTGACTCTGCTATCACTTATGGGAAACGTTGCTTTTGCGTACTTTCCAAGTACACATCCTCAAGATAGATCATCATGCTCGGTGTTGAGAGCTGGAACTCCTATTACGGTCTCTCTGAGAATCTTGAGTGCTCCATCGTGCAAGTGTCCCATCCTCCTATGCCATAGTTCATTCAGCTCCTTTCTACTGTTGTTATCACTCACTGTTAGTGTCATTGGAGAATCAATCTACAATCTATATAGCCTGTTGCTTCGAACTCCAATATGTCTCACCTTCTTCCAAGTAGGATGCTTGACATATACTTTCTTTCCCACAAAGTATACGTCGTATCCCTTGTCTTGCAACTAGGACATTGAAATTAGGTTCATGCCCAATCCTGGCACATGCAATACATTTGTGGTGCTAGTACTAGTTCCTGCGTCCGCCTGAAAATCTATGGTGCTTCTCCCTACTGTAGTACACTTAGTTATGTTGCCCATAGTGATTTGGAAGTCCATTTCTTCCTCTTGATAGCTCGAGAAATATTCCCTTACTCCAGTCATGTGAGATGAAGCTCCGCTATCAATATACTAGACATCGGCTGAAGCCGATCCTGAAAGACATGCAAACTCATCTTCCAATCTCGAAGATAATTATGAGGCTTCTTGATTATCCATAATTTCTTATGTTATTTCCTTCCCAACACTGAATTCGTTGCTCTGCATGGAAACTGTTGCGCTGCTACCTCTGCCTCTAACAAATCTTGATTTGGAAACTTTTATTCTCTGTCGACTCAATTAGAGAATTACTTTTCCATGAAAAATTGCTCACTTAGCAAATGTACCGCGCAGCCTCTCTGGGGTTTTGAACTACTGCCTACGCAATAATTTCAAAATTCTTCTTTTGTATGTAACTGAGTTCTTCTTGCTTTACTAGTGCTTTGATACCATGTGAAAATTTGGTGATCCTAAATCGTGTTGCAGTAACTAATAACATTTCTTCTATTTGTTAGATTACTTAAACAAATTATTGGCAGTTTTCTATAGCAAATATCAAAATGCATACACTGCAGCCTTCACAAATAAAATTCTATGGAAAATAAATACAAGGAAAATACTAGCACATATATAACCACAGTGACAGTTATTTTTGGACAATTGTCCCCGGAAAAACCCAATGTAGGAAAACCGGTGCAGCAGATGAGGGCTTATTTTATTAATCTTCAACAATAATTTTTGTACAAGACAAAATAGAGGAAGAGTCATTGAGAAAAATTTACTAGTAAATTTTTTACACTCCACAACAATTTTCTGACCCCAAAGAGGACCTTTTGCCTCTTTCGCTGGCCCTTCTGCGTAACTCTTTGCATAGTGACTGCATGGGCCTTGCGTCAACCCTTCTGTTGTGTTGACTTGTGTCCCTCCTTTGCTTTGCCTCCTCCAGATTTGTCTTGCACTCTCAGACTATGCTGATGCCCTCTCTTTCCCGCCTACAACTCACTCTCTAACTCGATTTTCTCTTGCTGAACTTCAACCATTGAGAAAATCGATCTGCTTGAGCAACTGACTATCTGCCTTGGTGTGTTCTCCATCTACCCATCGACTTCTTCATATAATATTCTGTTGAAGCACCAACGGCCAAGATTAAAATATAATCGATGGCTCAGATTAACTAGAAGTCAATCCATGTCTTCTTTTAGAATATTCTCACCATGACTTAATTAATACCCTTTAATTAACCAGATTTCCTAAGTTTATACTTAGGAAATCATTTTAAAAAGTTAATTATTCTAATTAAGTTGTCTCTAGGTGGAATTTCCAGAAATGATTTCTGGGTTTTGGAGAATACATGTATTCTAGCCTCTCCACAGGATTTCGTGGCTAGAACACATCCGATGCTACAAAAATCAACAACTAGATGGAGAATAAATGCATTGAGTCACTTGTGAAGAAGCCAAGCGTATTATATTTCGTTGGGAGGCAAATTGTAACTCTGTGAGAAGCGAACAGGTATCCAAGCGAGTTTTATAGTCGGCATGTATTTTCATGGCCCGTGAGACACCAAGTCATGTACATGCCAGCGCAAGCATAACGTGGGAAAAAGGTTGATGCCTAAGTTGAAAAGTCAAATACTGTAACAACATTATAATCACTCATTGTGCCAAGGCACACTTTAATTTTTATATTCATGTCATTTTGTTGCAGTGTTAGCATTTTCAGTGAGCTAGTTGGAATCTGATGATTATTTTGTCGAATTGGGATGAATTCCTATCAAGCTATACAATGCATCTTGGAACTGCAATTTTGTTGAACAGTTAGTTTAACATATGATTTTTATAGTTTTACGGGTATTTGGAACTCATCATTGATCCAAATTGAAGAAGCATTGGAATCTGAATTGATGGACCTTATTGAAGTGACTACCTTGCATTGTGCAGTTACCTTATGAGCACACATTGTTGATGAACTACTTCTAGGGTTTCACTGTTTTACTGTACATTTGAAGTATATTTGCAGTAAGGGTTTCATCATTTATTCAGCTATAAGGATCATTATATATGCAGTAAGGATTTCTTCATGTTCAACATTAAGGGTTTTATTGTCAAACAGTCTCATTACAACTGTAAGGCCTTTTTTATCAGTAGTGCCATTATCTTGCAGCAGTAAGGGTTTTCATTATCAGTGCTTTCATTTTCATTGTTGAAGATGTATACATGCAGTAGTGTGAGGACTAAACCTTGATTGTGCATCTTGAATCATGAACTTGTGCTAGGGTTTGAAAGTGGCATTGGTATGCAGAAAGACTTGTCTTTGATGAATGTATATAGATGTTGAAAGGTTTGATTATAACAGAGGATTTGACTAGGGTTTCAAAGTGTTGATGATATGTGCCGAGATTTGTACAGTTTCTAATCTACTTATTGAACCAGGGTTATGTAATATGACCAAATGTTTTAATGACTTATTGATCTAGAGCAATGTTAGCTTGACAGTGAAAAGATAGTTAATAAAGAGTAGAGAGAAAATAGAGTTGTTCAACAGCTAGGATTTGATATGCAGATTGAGCAAAGGCAGAATTGAATGACAGAGATTGTATAGTAGTTTCTTGTATTGTAGTTTCTTTGTATTGATATTAAGCACAAGTGGATCCAATTTGAAAATTGTGAAATGTAGTCTGTTGGTTGATTAGGGTGGCAGGGCGGTGCAAAGGCAGGTTGGAACCTACATACGGTGTTGGGAGTGTCCTTCTAGTTGTAGTTGGTAAACAGGGTGTTGGAGCATTCTTCAAGTTGGAGCCTGTAAACTAGGACGTTGGAGCATCTTTCCAATTGCAGCTGGTAAACCAAGGCGTGGCAGCATCCTTCAGGTTGGAGCTTGTAAACTAATGGGTTGGAGCCTCCTTCAGTTGGAACTGAAAATATTGATGTAAACTTTATTGAAAACAAATATTAAGAATCATACGATGGTTTTTCTCCCATAAGGATTTCCACCTAAAAATTTGTTGTCTATTGTCTTGATATTTGTGCATTGTTGAATGGTGTTGCTTACTGATGTGACTATTTATTTTTATTTGATGAATATGATAACTAATGCTTTTTGTGAAGTTAAAAGTTAATTATTGAAAGAAATATTGATTCACCCCTCTCAGTATTTCCAACATGCATATTGTCTTGTAAGTGCTCTTTTATTTAAAATTTCTGATTTCATGTATAATATATAGAATAAATTGGTAACCTAGGTTAAATATTGTGCCCTAATTTTGTTGAATATCAATTTTATGGAAGTTAGGTCATATTATTGCATGCATTAATCATTGTATGATATGTGAATGGCAATCCCCTTGGTGATTTTACATTAGCTCTTGCAAGTGAATTTTGGTCCCTCACAAAGATAATAGTTAGGGTTTTGATGCTAGGGCATAAAAATATCCTTACTCCTTCGCAAGGATTAGCTAATCTTAAACATCCATAGACCATGGAATAGGAATTGGCCATCCTTTATTGGTGATCAAGTTAATTTTTATCCATAAATTTTACTCTTTTCTCTCTCTTACCTAATTCAGCGTTCTCAAGGCCACATGGCTAGTTAGGGCATAGTGTGAATTGATGAGGAATTTTGGGCCTTGGAAAGTCTAAACATTAAGGGTTGAGCGGTTACCACAAAATCATTTCAGTTTGGTGGGAATTCATTGCATTTTATCCATAATTTCTCTTTCCGTAATTGTTTGTCATAGGGTAAACCCTAGTTTGGTTATAGCTTCAACTTGGGGGCTTCTTGAGACTTTCATGTTCCATAACCTTGTTGAAACATGTTTGGAAAATCCTTTCTTTGCACCTAGGCCTCTAGTCATCCCAACCCTCAACCTATCAATCAAACCCTAGGTCTTGGGTTGCCTTAGCTTGGCCTCTTTCAAGAAAAGCGAATTGCCTCCTCTTGGAGCCTTGTACCTAAAATTGTGTCTTTACCTTGAACACCCTTTTGTTACCTTGCACCTCTAAGGCTAGAATATCTATTAGGTGACCTTATACCGAGACTCCTCCCATTAGTGAAAATCCATAAAAAGCAGGGGGTTATGGTTGTGGTGATAGTAGGCCATCACTCCATTGTTGTCACTTAGTCTAGTGTTTGCCTTGTATGGTAACCCTCTACAAGCCCTGCTTGATTTTGTAGCAACAAGACCAATATCCTTATTCATGTCCAAATACATGATACTAGAATGTAGTTCTCAAAGGAAACCACAGCCTAAAGATAATAGGGGTTCTGGATATATTGGCATAGGTTGGTGATTATATTCAGAAATTATGAAGCTATCTCGAAAGGCATCGCAGGCCTCTCTCCTGATAAGAACAAAAGGAAGTTCATAAAGGGTTTTTAAGACTTAAGTTTTAGTGAACATTCATGACTCCAAATCTCAGCAAATCGAAAAAGATTCAATCTCTCTCTCTGGAGACCAACAATCTCTCATTTGAACCCTCATCAACAAGATCAACTAATGGATTTGTAGCAGTAATTGGAATCCATTATTTTTTCAAAGATCAAGCTCGTCACAGAATCATCTCATCACACAAAGTCGTAAGAAGAATATAAACCTTTGCAGTTTGCAAAGATTGAGCTTGTTACAAAATCTAATCACATTGTGGACAAAGATCAAGGAAGTTGATCTTGTCATAGATATACTAATGCTTGGTACATTGGACACCAAAGTAAAATCAAGTTTGAATGGATTAAAAACAAATCTTTTATAAATCTCAATTCTCTTTTAATGGCATAGCTTAGTGGTTCAAGTAATATTTTATTACTTTTGTATGAAAAGCAATAAAACCAAAACAAAATGAGTGTTTCATTATTTTAGCATTAAATTATATTATGCCCTTTAAAAGAATGTGGGGTATGTTGTCGCACAAAGTGTCTAGGCACCGCGACAACCCTCAGAGTAAGGGTTGTCACTCTTGATCCTTACTCCATTTAGACTCTCTCCTAGGCAAGTAAAGGTGGGGTAGTCCCTAAGTAAATGGATGAGAGTAGCCTGTGAAAAACGGGCTCTAGGAGATTTTAATGATGGACAACTTAATGAATTTAAATGAATCTCGATTAATTCAGATGAATAAATTAAATGCCAACATAAACAAGACATGGCCACAAGATAGAAACAATTATAGACCAATGCCTTTATGCTAAATTAACTGTAGATAAAGTAAAACAAGTTATCCAGAACATTTTAAAATATGTGACGAAAAATGACAATCATAAATAATCAATATAAATGCCCAAAACTGTATCATGCAAGATATTCAAGATTTAAGATGATTATCATTAATGACCAAGATCTAGAATTAATTAATTTTCTCCAACATTCAATATAACTTAAAACATTTATCGTACTTTGACCATAGGAAAATCATAAAAATGCATTTAATGACCAAATAACACCAAGGAACTTTAGGTTTAAATTTTAATTATTCCTTAGGCAATAACTGAAGAAGTAAAACAAATCAACGGGTTAAAAAAAATTCAAATCAAAATTTTTAATGGGCCATATGCCACATTAAAAAATTTAATGTTTAAGCGAAATCCCCTTAATTTATTTCATTTTACTTAGTCAAATTCAAAAAAAAAAAAAAAAATTAATGTTTAGGACTTTTAGTTTTTTTTCAAAAATGTTATGAATTTTTTACATTTTTAGAATTTTGTAAATTTTTATGATTTTTAATAATTTTTTTAAATTGGAAATAAAAATAAATAAAAAAAGGAAAACTAAAAAATAAAAAATAAAATAAAATGTCAAAAGGTTAGTTTTTTAAAAGTTTTATTTAAATGTTTTAGATTTTTCGATTTTCTTTATTTTTTAATGTTTTTAGATTTTATGTTTTTTAAATGTTTTTAGATTTTAGAATTTAAATCTTTTAGGATTTTAGATATATTTTTTTAATTTTTAAAGAATCAAACTAAAAAAATATAAAATCAAATTTTAGAATTAAACGAAGCCTAACCTAAGTCTAAAACCAAAAATAAAAAATGAGTACCTACGCTAACCCTAACCATATATAAACTTAAAAGTAAATTAAAATAATGAATTAACAAAAGTAAAACCTAACCAAACTAAACGCATACATAGTATTCAAAATGAAAATCGTAAATGTTGAGTTTGTGCACGACGGCTGTAGCGTGAGGAGGCCGAGGGAGAATACGCAGGTCAACGAGGATAGAAGGATGGTACCGTAGGAGAGGAGACTGCGTGCAGGCAGCTGATGGAGAGGGTTGTGTGAAGGAAGCAATACGCAGGTTATAGCAGCGGAATGGAAGAAGACTGCAGGTGAGAACTACGTGAAGGACAATGGCATCGAAGGGAGCTCACATGGACAGTGGCACACGCTGACAGAGATGGACAGCGAAACGCAAGGAGGAAGAGCTAACGGGTGAGGAAGAAGGCCAAGGGAAAAACACGAGGATGGGCAGCAATGTTTTTTTTTTGTGTGCAGGTTGAAGGCTTGGACAGCGTGAGGATTTCAGGCAGCAAAAAAGAGTAGAGATGTTTGTTGTTTGCAAGTGAAGCGTGGTTGTGAACAAGGGTTAAGCGATGGAGTATGGAAGCGTTTGAGTAGCAAGCATATGGTAGGGAGTTGCGTATAGAAGAGAGGGCGGATTTGATGGGCAGCATAGAGAGCCATGGAGTGAAGGTCGAGGAATCTACAAGCTATGGCAGCGACAAAAATGAGGCTTTGAATGCAGATGTAAAATGCAGATAACAAAGGGAAAAAAGAGAGGGTTCTTAAAAAAAATCGAAATTTGAACTCAAGCAGCAAACAAATCTGTGAAATGGTAACCCAAAAACACT
Organism: Pinus taeda; assembly: GCA_000404065.3. Classification (NCBI taxonomy): domain Eukaryota; kingdom Viridiplantae; phylum Streptophyta; class Pinopsida; order Pinales; family Pinaceae; genus Pinus; species Pinus taeda. Next base: position 184,533 of record APFE031361160.1, on the reverse strand, counting down.
TAAAAAAAAAAAAAAAAAAAAAACTTCCTAGAAATCTTAATTAAAATATTAAATCATTTTCCTGAGGATTTATTTATGAAACCCTGAAACCCTCACAAGATTTCCAGATTTGAGAATTTTGGAAACCTTATAAAATTTTCCAGATTTAAAAAAAAAATAAAGATTAAAACCCCTTGGACTGCAAAAAATCTGGGCAGTATCCTTGCAAAATGATTGTAATGACTCCCAGAGATCCAGATCTTACCCTCCAGGGCCTAGATTTGGACTCTATGCAGATTTCTTCCTTAGATCTATAGCTACAAAACAACAATAAAACACCCAAACAATATATACAAAAACCCAAGTCAGAAAACTAAAAAATAATTACAAATCTATGTACATAAATGGAAAATCTATCATATCTCGGGAGTATGAGTCTGACTCCGCTCCCAGATCTGATGGTCTGAGGCTCTCAACAGCCAGATCTATCAATTTAGCACGGAAAAATTAAACTTTTTGGATTTTAGAGAAGGTATTGAGCTCAAAACCCTTCATGCATCACCCATAAAAAATATCTTATGATAAGCCTGGGATCAAATTAATTTGGGCTCTTCAGAAAACACAGATCGGGAATTGACTGGTTTAGCCGAGAACTTCCCCAAACAGCCGACGATCTAATAATCAAGGATTTCCTGCAAAACTCAATTTAACCATTAACATAGAGCGAGAAAATGATAATAAAATTCAGATAAATAGAGATACCTGCTATTATATTCAAAACTTAAATTATCATTCCAACCCCAGCGACTGAGCAAGATACCTATACTCAAATCACTCTTCAGAAAGCTATCATCAATGGCTAAAAAGAAATCTATGCATGAAAATGACACATCTTACAATGTTTCTAGGAAGAGTAACACCAGCATAAATTTAACCCCAAAGTCTTTCTTTATTGCTCATAAAAAGATTACAAGAGAGCTTTTCACTTAGTACACGATCCAGAGATCGGATGGAACTGACTGACAAATGACCTATTTAAAGATAAATACTCCAACGCTTAGTTCGAGTGATCCTCGTCAAAGCAATCTCGACCGTTGATGAGGATTAAAATTTCTTTTAATTTCGTCTATCGAAATTTTAAATTATTGAGGAAATTCGAAATTTTCAATTAAATGCATTTTAACTAATTCAAAAATTAAATTTTTGAATTAGTTTCCTCGAAATTTTGACTGACTTAACCCCAGGGAACAAAAGCTTAAAATTTAGCAAAATAATCAATTTACCTTAGTCCCTGGACCTCTTAAAATTTAATTTTTAAGGATCAATGAATTTTGCCTTCAAAGAATTTAAATTTACCTAGGTCCTAGAATTAATTAAATTTTTGGCTTAGGATTTTAATTAATTTTGGCCAAAAAAATTAATTAATTAACCTACGAGGGGATAAATTATTTTTCTAACCCTCAAGACACTTTACATCATGATTTTTACAATTTTACAACTCAAGGGGGAAAACCCATTTGCAAAAGACCCTCACAGACTACCCAGTTTTGCGACACAAAATATAATCTAGCAGATCAAGCAATTTGTAATAAAATAACCTAACCAAATAGTTAAGATTATTTCCAAATCACTTTTACATAGACTCGATCTAGAACACTAGGACTCCCCTAAGATCCCAGTGAAAAAATCCATTCCAACTTTGGGGTAACGCTAAAGGAAATCTCTGCAACCATCCGAGAATGGATCGGTAAGACAAAAAACCTCTCAGAATGTAGATCGTCACCAGAAAAGTAGGTTTATCTAGGTGATTACATACACGACACGGATCTGCTAAGATTATTTATATTATACACATGCATACTAGGTTTACATTATAAGATGATGATCAAGCTGATGATGATAGTTAGACAGCATGAACACATTGGTCAAGCATTATCCCTTTTGTTAAAAAAGGGGGTGTACTGCTATGGGTCGTTGACACGTCGTGGTCAACATCTGGCTCTACTTGGGGACACGTTGCTGCAGTGGAGGAATGTGAGAATCCAGAATCTGCATCCACGCAACACACAACGTAAGTAGCGTCCATCCAAAAATCATCATATAACGTTAAGCACAGGAAATATATAAGCTCTTCATTTATCAACTAGTCTAACAACATGAAAAACACAAATCTAACTACAAAATGAAATACTGAAATAACAGGGCATAAGGTTAAAAATATAATACAAAGATGCCCCACAGCATCAGATGCGTTCAATATAGTGCATACTAAGCATTTCTTGCTTTCAAGCAAATCTATCGGTTGTTTCTCGAATTTGCCATGTCCAATCCTGCATACGGTAGGACTTTTTCCTATCCGAAAATCAACCTGCTTACAACCATCTGATGCATCAAATCGCTTTCTCATCCTCTTTCTCTTGCATCTTTTCTTTGTGGCAGACTGTATCACTGATGATGTGGAACATTCTGCTTCAAAACTCTCAAATGAAATATGTAAGATATGTGTGACATGTCTTTTTTCATTTTCTGTCTAATTCTTATTAATTTCCATTTTATCCGGGTCACCTTCAATTAGCCACTTCTCAATGGAACAAATGACCTCCTCATAAGATGGAGCTTGCTGCAGCAAATAAGGAGGCTTGTGATCTGTTGACATTTCCTTGTTTCTTTCATCCTCTGACTGATGTTGAAGTTTTTGTACCTGTTTTGTTATGGCATCCATCTGGCTAAAGTGTTCAACCTTCATAGCACTGACTTCCTTGGCATGGTTTTCCTCCATGGCCAATAACTTATTCTGAAGACATATCTGACCAACTTCCACATCTTTTATTACTTTTTCATTCTTTGCTTTCATGCCCATGAAACAATTTTGCATATAGTTTATCTCTTCCTTATGATTTTCTTGCATGGTAGCTAACTGATTATTATAATCAAATCTCATGATAGTCATTTCTTCATCCATAGTTTTTTTTCTAAGTAATATTGTTCTATTGATATGATACAAAAAATAAGTTACAAAAAGGCTTGACCTCAAAATTGTTGAGCATCAATCATCACCAAAAAAAAAAAGGATCTGTCTGTTTTGGACTGCCCCAACATAGGGGAAACCAATCCACTAAACCAGAAAGAACCCACACATAGGTAAGCATTGTTTTTCCAAAAAGACAGAGTGAGATATTGCATGTCTAGAACCAAAAACAATTAATCTAAAAACACTGCTCAAACTTAGACACATCCACCTGGCAAATGAGGAAATAACTGGTTGCCACACGTCAAGACTATAGATTCCCTGGGGCTGGTTCCTCATCGATCCGACACGCGAATTGGTAGCAGTCATCATCTACGTCAGACATACCACGACCTTGAGTTGGAGGAGCCTCCTCAGCGCCACCTATGCCCATCTGCATTTCAGAAGTGTCATTTTGTCTGCTTCCCGATGCCTTTGTGTCACTATGTTTGCCGTCCTCAGTTGATGGACCGCCAGCTATAGCCTTGCCATGCAAAGCCGCTCTGCCTTCATTATGCTGCCTATTGCCAAGAATGCTAATGTCGCGGCAGGGAAGAGGGAAATCCGCTGAGCGAACGGCTGCGTCCCTTCCTTCAGTGGCTTGGAATCTGGCACGACCCCTTCCACTTCTGGTATTTGGGTAGTGGCGAGAGGGAGAGCCGAGAGGATTGAGCATATCAGTGGAGGAGTCAGGGGAAACAGTGGCAGAGCTAGTCGAAACCGGTGTGCGAATGATGCCTCCGCGGGTTTCGCCATGCCTGCTGCGCATACGATGCCTGATGCGTGCCATATCTAGATTAAGAGTTAGGTTGACAACAAAGGGATTGAATGAGCTTTGATGCAGAGAGTGAGCAGGGGAGGTCTGGGCCTGGTCTACAATACAAAGATTGGAGTGAGAGAAATGAAATCTGTTGCCGAGATCAAGGCAAGGAAGCAACCAGCATTGGCTGTCGATCACAGTGCGAGTGCAGGGTTCTGCAGCCTGCAGAGGGCAAACACAATGGAGCAAGGGAGGAATTGCATACTGCACTGCAGCGGCCATGGCTATGAGGTGGTGGAGGTGTCTCAGCCTTCGGAGTCATTTAATGTTCTCTGCAAGGTGTTATGAATTCACCTGAGGTTGGCGTTGGGGACGACGCTGGCAGCCATATGGCCATCATGTCCGTCGCCCGACCATCTAATCATATTAATTATCAAAGTAGACACCCGCATCCGAGTTTTCTTCATCCATACTTAATAACTTGCTTTGCATAGAATTAATTTCTCTGCCATGATTAGCTTTCATAGTTTCCATTTCCTTCTGCATGTCGGTCCTCATATCCTCCATATTCTAAGCACACTTCTATACTATGGTGGTTATGTGATTGGAGTGTTTAATTTTCATGATTTCCATCTCCTCATCACGTTTTTCCAATTGAGTGTATACAGTTCTCATATCCTTGACGTAATTAGTTACAAATTTTTCTTGATTAAGCCCCATATTTTTTACCAATAACGTTTGACTGAACTGCATGTCTTTAACCAACTGCTTTAGTTCTTCTATAATTTGCTTATCATTTTCCCTTTCATTGTCGACACTGATTTGACAACTTGTCCTTGTTTTTCCACTGTCATGGATTTGACTTGCAGCGGTACAAGTGGATGACACATTCTGATATGGAGAATTGTCTTGAAATATTTCATTGACAGTTGGATCCTTTACAAGAGCACTTTCATTCTGTTGCATAATTTTAGGGGCACAAGGTGAGCTACCTTGATAACCATATCTATCTGTAAAAGCATTGATGATGTCTTGTAAAGAAGTGAAAGAATCTTCAGGACAATTATTAGACCAATTCAAAGCATCACCCTCTAAAGAAAAGGAAAATAGACGCATTTTGACATCTTCATGATCATACTGGGGAGAACTACCATATCTGAGTATTGTATGAGTAAACCTGCATAGATGCTTTCTAACAGCAAATGAATCACCACTAGAGAACAAAGACAATTTATGAATGGCCACTTCCAAAATATCATGGAGAAAATCAGTAAAATGACATGGGGTAAACGAATCATCCATGATGAATTGCTTGAAGGGATAATGAGGGACCAAATGGATGCTAGAGAGAGACCCCTGCTCAAGAAAATCAAGAAATCCACAAGAAGCGAGCTTCTTGTAGAAATTCTTGTAAGAAATGAAAGAAGTGGAGTCGCCACTTGAACATGAATCTAACTCTAGGATCCAAAAGGCAACAAACAACCGGATATAAGGGAGGGCTTCTTGTCTGAGAAATAATAAATGAAAGAAGTGGAGTCGCTACCCAAACAAGAAACGAACCGAAATATCCAGGTGCTAAAAGTCCAGATGAAACAATTAATGAGATGACGAAAGATAGGGCGATGAAAAGATCAAATGATGCCAGGAAATGTTGTGCCACTTGAGAAGGTAATGAATGGCAAAAAAAATGAGATGATTAAAACAATGTCGAGAAAACCAAGGACATAAAAAACTCTATCCCAGGTGGCAATGCCAAGGAGTGTTGACTTTGTCGGCTTGAATGAGAGATGAGAAAGATGAAAGATGAATGTCGAAGAGCCAAGGCCCAATAAATCGGTCCCCAACAACAGTGCCAAAAAATGTTGTCGCAAAAAGTGTCTAGGCACCGCGACAACGCTCAGAGTAAGGGTTGTCACTCTTGATCCTTACTCACTCCGTTTAGACTCTCTCTTAGGCAAGTCAAGAGGGGTAGTCCCTAGGTAAATGGATGAGGGTAGCCTGTGAAAAAAGAGCTCTCGGAGATTTTAATGATGGACAACTTAATGAATTTAAATGAATCTCGATTAATTCAGATGAATAGATTAAACGCCAACATAGACAAGACACGACCACAAGATAGAAACAATTATAGACCAGTGTCGTTATGCTAGATTAACCGTAGATAAAGTAAAACAAGTTATCCAGAACATTTTAAAAATATGTGACGAAAAATGACAATCATGAATAATCAACATGAATGCCCAAAACTGTATCACGCAAGATATTCCAGATTTAAGATGATTTCGTTAATGACCAAGATGTAGAGTTAATTAATTTTCTCCAACAGTCAATATAACTTAAAACATTTATCGTACTTTGACCGTAGGAAAATCATAAAAATGCATTTAATGACCAAATAACTCCTAGGAACTTTAGGTTTAAATTTTAATTATTCCTTAGGTAATAACTGAAGAAGTAAAACAAATCAATGGGTTAAAAAAATCGAAATCTAAATTTTTAATGGGCCATAGGCCACATTAAAAATTTTAATGTTTCAGCGAAATCCCCTTAATTTATTTCATTTTCCTTAGTCACAAATTTAAAAAAAAATAGGTTTTTTTAATGTTCAGGATTTTTAGGTTTTTTTCAAAATGTTATGAAATTTTTAAATTTTTAGAATTTTGTAATTTTTATGAATTTTAATAAAATTTTTAAATTAGAAATGAAAAAAAGGAAAAATTAAAAAAAAAAAAAAAAAAGTCAAAAAGGTTAGTTTTTTAAAAGCTTTATTTAAATGTTTTAGATTTTTTGATTTTCTTTATTTTTTAATGTTTTTAGATTTTATGTTTTTTAAATGTTTTTAGATTTAAGAATTTAAATTTTTTTTAGGATTATTTTTTTTAATTTTAAGAAATCAAACTAAAAAAATATAAAATCAAATTTAAGAATTAAATGGAGCCTAACCTAAGTCTAAAACCAAAAATAAAAAATGAGTACCTACGCTAACCCTAACCATATACAAACTTAAAAGTAAATTTAAAAAAATGAATTAACAAAAGTAAAACCTAACCAAGCTAACCCTAACCATGTACAAACTTAAAAGTAAATTTAAAAAAATGAATTAACAAAAGTAAAACCTAACCAAACTAAACGCATACATAGTATTGAAAATGAAAATCATAAATAATGAGTTTGTGCAGGACAGCGGCAGCATGAGGAGGCTGAGGGAGAATACGTAGGTCAGCAAAGATAGAAGGATGGCACCGCCGGAGAGGAGACTGCGCGCAGGGAACTGATGGAGAGGGTTGTGTGAAGGAGGCAATACGCAGGTTATAGTAGCGAAATGGAAGAAGACTTCAGGTGAGAACTGTGTGAAGGACAATGGCAGCGGAGGGAGCTCACGTGGACAGTGGCACACGCTAACAGGGATGGACAGCAAAACGCAAGGAGGAAGAGCTAACGGGCGAGGAAGAAGACCAAGGGAAAAACACGGGGATGGGCAGCGATGCTTTTTTTATTTTTGTGTGCAGGTTGAAGGCTTGGACGGTGTGAGGATTTCGGGCAGCAGAAAAGAGTAGAGATGTTTGCTATTTGCAGGTGAAGCATGGCTGCAAGCGAGGTTTAAGTGATGCAATATGGCAGCGTTTGAGCAGCAAGCATATGGCAGGGAGTTGCGTATAGAAGAGAGGGCGGATTTGATGGGCAGCGTAGGAGCTATGGAGTGAAGGCCGAGGAATCTGCAAGCTATGGCAGCGACAGAAATGAAGCTTTGAATGCAGATGGAAATCACTAAAAAATAGAGGGAAAAAAGAGAGGGTTCCTAAAAAAAATTCGAAATTTGAACATTGAACCCAAAAACTCAAGCATCAAACAAATCTACGAAATGGTAGCCCAAAAGCCCTTTCAAAAAAAATCCCAGAAATCTTAATTAAAATTTGAAATCCTTCTGCTTCAATTTATTTATGAAACCCTCACAACATTTCCAGATTTGAGAATTTTGGAAACCTTATAAAATTTTCTAGATTTAAAATAAAAAAATAAATAAATAAAAAATAAATAAAAAAAAAAAAATTAAACCCTTAGACTGCAAAAAATCTAGACAGTATCACTGCAAAATGATTGTAATGACCTCCAGAGATCCAAATCTTATCCTCCAGGGCCTAGATCTGGACTCTATGCAGATTTCTTCCTCAGATCTGTAGCTACAAGACAACAATAAAATACCTAAACGATATATACAAAAACCCAAAAATACCCAAGTCAGAAAACTAAAAAATAATTACAGATCTATGTACATAAATGGAAAATCTATCAGATCGAGGGAGTGTGAGTCCGACTCCACTCCCATATCTGATGATCTGAGGCTTTCGACAACCAGATCTATCAATTTAGCACGGAAAAAAAATAAATTTTTTGAATTTTAGATGAGGTATTGAGCTCAAAACCCTTCATGCATCACCCATAAAAAATATCTTATGATAAGCCCAGGACCAAATTAAGTTGGGCTCTTCAGAAAACATGGATTGAAAGTTAGCTGGTTTAGCCGAGAACTTCCCCAAATGCCCGATGATCTAATAATCAAGGATTTCCTGCAAAACACAATTTAACCATCAACATAGAGCGAGAAAACGATAATAAAATTCAGATAAATAGAGATACCTACTATTATATTCAAAACTTAAACTATCATTCAAACCCCAGCAACTGAGCAAGATACCTGTACTCAAATCGCTCTTTAGAAAGCTATCATCAATGGCTAAAAAGAAATCTATGCATGAAAATGACACATCTTACAGTATTTCCAGGAAGAGTAACACCAGCAGAAATTTAAACCCCAAAGTCTTTCTTTATTGCTCATAAAAAGATTACAAGAGAGCTTTTCGCTTAGTACACGATCCAGAGATTGGATGGAACTGACAGACAAATGACCTCTTATTTAAAGATAAATCCTCCAACTGTTAGTTCGAGTGATCCTCGTCAAAGCAATCTCGATTGTTGATGAGGATTAGAATTTCTTTTAATCTCATCTATCGAAATTTTAAATTATTGAGGAAATTCGAATTTTTCAATTAAATGCATTTTAATTAATTCAAAATTTTAATTTTTGAATTAATTTCCTCAAAATTTTGACTTTGACTTAACCCCAGGGAACAAAGACTTAAAATTTAGCAAAATAATCAATTTACCTTAGTCCCTGTACCTCTTAAAATTTAATTTTTAAGGACCAATGAATTTTGCCTTCGAAGAATTTAAATTTACCTAAGACCTAAAATTAATTAAATTTCTGGCTTAGGATTTTAATTATTTTTTGCCAGAAAATTTAATTAATTAACCTATGAGGGGATAAATTAGTTTTCTAACCCTCAAAACACTTTACATCATGATTTTTACATTTTTACATCTCAAGGGGGAAGACCTATTTGCAAAAGATCCTCACAGACTACCCAATTTTGCGACACAAAATATAATCTAGCAGATCAAGCAATTTGTAATAAAATAACCTAACCAAATAGTTAAGATTATTCCCAAATCATTTTTACATAGACTCTATCTAGAACACTAGGACTCCCCTAAAATTCCAGTGACAAAATCCATTCCAACTTTGGGATAAGGCTGAAAAAAAACTTTGCCGACCATTCGAGACTGGATCAGTGAGACAAAAAACCTCCCGGAATGTAAATCATCACCAGAAAAGTAGGTTTACCTACATGACACAGATTTGCTGAGATTATTTACATTATACACATGTAGACTGGGTTTACATTATAAGATGATGATCAAACTGATGATGATAGTTAGATGGCATGAACACATTGGCCAGGCACTATCCCTTTTGTTAAAAAAGGGGGTGTACTGCTATGGGTCTTTGACACGTAGTGGTCAACAGGGTATAAGGGTACATATTAGTAACTGGAAAGCATTTTTAGAAAGTGAGAACATATTTATGTTTTTTATTGAAGACATAAAATTTGTTGTGCCTTTTATATAAAGGTGGAGATATAAGAATTTATATGTCTTAAAGATTAATGCTTTTCTAAATGGGGCATCTCCATCTTTCTTATGAGCATTATAGTGAGATTGAAGAAGCATTTATTTTTGTAAAAGGAGGTTGGAGATATTTTTTTAAGGACGGAAAATTTTGGCTGTAGATGTGGTTGTTATCATTGTAAGAGGAATATCATAATGAGATCAAAGTTTTATTTTGCTCCTTGCCCTAGACAACCCCAAAATTGAATAAGGGAGTCTAAGGTATGTTGTGTCGATGTTATTTTGATGCTTGTGATACTACAATTCTAAAATTCAAGACATTGTAATCACTCTTTTAGGGTGCATGATTGGTAGTAGCCGCCACCCTAAAGTGACATAAAATCAGTCAAGCATGAAAAACAAGCAAGCAAGCGTGACAAGTGAATATTGGTTTAAAGGAGGAAAATGTCTACAAAAAACATCTCAAGAAATCAAGGATTTGCAAGAGTATAACCATGAATTGCGAAATAAAGTTAAAGCACTTGAGTGGGCCTTACAATAGAAACAAACCATCATTATTCACATGGTTGATACACTATAGTCAAAAAATAATCTTCGAAGTGATCTAGTTATGAAAGATCAATTGATTGATACATTTCAGATAAAATTAAGAGAAAAACAAGATCAACTTGATGATATAACATCTACAACTGAGATGGATGGAATTTGTGACATAAAGGACCTCATACAAATATTAATGCAATTTGTGATACAAATGAGCTCATCCAAAATATCGATGCAAGGTGTGACAAACAGGGGCTATTAGTGAAAATTGATGAAACATGTGATACAAAAGATTATTCAAAAATTTGATTCAGCATGTGAAACTTGCAAATGGTTGATGCTCATTGTGATACAGAAGACATATGGAATCATATAGTGAATTAATGAAGAAAACAATGAATGAAGATGAGTCTCAAGCATAGAATGATGGCATCAGTAGTAGTGAAAGCAAATGTGAAGAAGGAAAAGAAAAACATCAAGAGCTTTCCAAGATGTTTGTCCCACCTTGGGAAGAGATATCATTTAATATGAATCGACATGGCTTCAAATGTGACAATAAACAACTTGCATATTCTAGATTAGTCCAAACTAGTTTAGGCTGTGAGCGCAAGATTTCTTGAATATTTCCATAATCTTAAAAACAAATGCCAACATTGTCAAAGAGTTGGTCACATGGAGAGTCAATGTTCTAATCTCCATCCTTGTCTTTATTGGAGAAGACAAATCACTTATAAAACAAATTGAAAGAAGAAGCAAGTTAAAAACACAATTCATTATGGATAGATAAATTCATGATGGAATCAAGAGGTAAAGAAGTTGCATCAGCATTATTTCCTAGTCAAGACAGATAAAGACATAAAAAAAAACAAGAAAAAGCAAGAAGCTATCAAGAAATTATTACAGACGAAATTGGGCATAACCCAAATGCAATTCTATAAATTCTCTAAACTCAAATATGGTACTCCCCACACCTCAAAGGGGGGGAGGCACTGATAGAAAGAAACTCTCCTACACCTTTAAGAAGAGGAGTAAATTGATGAAGTGGAGACGGTTAGTGATGAACCAGAAACCATCAGATTAGTTAGTGGTCATCTGAAAGCCACCACATTATTCAAAGCAAATTGGTTAGTGGTCATCTAGAAACCACCACATTGCTTAGTGGACCCTTTCCAGAATGAACTATTGAAAAAATTCTCATGTTGCGCCTGACAAGGGGGAATATCAAATATTAGGCTTCAAGATTCAAAGTCAATCAAAATTCAATCAACATTTGGAAATTTTAGCATAGCAACTAGTCTCCTCAACAACAATAATTTCAGTGATTCATTGATAATGTTCAAACATAATAGTTGTTCACTTCTAGACATCTGGATATTGGCGTTTTTTCAGGTATATCTTCGTTGAAGCTCAATTCAGCAGTTTAATATTGAAAATAACAAAAGTAATTTGTACAATTATTCAAACTTGTGATTTAGGGGGGGAATGTTAGAGTCCCTAGACAATCATAAAGTTTGAGACCACACACACATGAGTTGAAAACCTTATCCTTGATGAGATGTTGACATGATCCATTGATGAGTTGTTAGTGAGATCAAGATCTAGAATGGTCTAAGTGATGTACTGTAAATTCAGATCTTGAGATCAGTACAATGAGTAATAGAATGGCGTAAGGACTTTTCCGTCACTTTGCTTATCTTGTCTTGCTTGACTAATTCTTAACATCTTCATCTTATACTATTAGCTCTTGCAATATTCATAATGGAAAATTAACAGTAATACCAAAACAATGTACAAGGAACAACGAAGTAGACAAAGAATCACAACCTAAATCAAAACACAATAGACACCAGCAAAAGATTTTGAGCCATTTTATTAATATATTGAGAACAGGTACATAAAATGAGTTGAAATGGTAGAACCTGGACTTGCTATGCAAGCTGAGCAAAACCTAGAAAAGATAGCCCGAAACCAAGTGTGGAAGAGTTCCAGGAATGATCTGCGCACTACCTAGAGATAATTTGTTGTTGGATGTGTTGTCGCGCAAAGTATCTAAGCACCGCGACAACGCTCAGAACAGGAGTTGTCACCTTGATCCTCGATCTCTCCATTTAAGCCCTCTCCCTAGGCTAAGGAGGATAGACCCTATGGGATAAAGGAAAACCAACTGGGAAGCAGCTGGCTTGGGAAACACAGCAATGCAGAGAAGCGTTTGATTGAAGCTTAGGGACACTTGAAAATTAATTTGCTTTTGAATGCTTAAGATCAGTGCCTTATGGAGTTAATGATTAACTAATTGTTTATCAACTGCTGTAGAAATATGAAATTTGTAATTCCATGACCAACAATCATTTATCATCAAATAACACAAGCAATGCAAGATATTCAATAAATGCACAGTTACGAAATTCAAAAGCTAAGAATCCACAAAAAATGTTTATGCTTGAAATTCTAGACTTACAAAAATTTATCGTTTTTCAATCGTTAAACTCCAGATATAAAAAAACTTTTCTTTCAAAGCTTCGCCTTAGCACAAAATATACCAAAATTAGAAACGTGACAAAAAAACGCTAAAACTTAACGCGACAAAATTATTTCAAGATTTTTTATTTATTTATTTTTTTAATTTATTTTTTATTTTTTTAATTAAATATAAACTGAATTCTAAAATAAAACAATACCTAAATAAAGCCTAAAAGGAAAAAAAATTATGCCTTTTATATATTTTTTATTTTTTTTATATTTTTTGATATAAAGTTCCAAATTTAAAACTAAAAACAAATAAATCTAAAACTAAAACCTAGCTTAATAAAATCAAAATTTAATCTAATCTACAATGGATTTTTAACAAAATTTATAAAGTTCTAAACTATAACAAAAATAAAATCAATACCCTAAGATTGCCCCTTTTTTAAAAATTTTTATATTTTATATTTTTTAATGATTTTTTTATAATATAAAGTTCTAAAATCTAAAATTTAAATAGAACAAAATTAAAATCAAATATTTAAACTAGAACCTATTAAAATCTAATTCTAAAAAAAAACAAAAAATTAATTACAAAAATCCTATGTCTAGAATCAAAAGAGACTAAACAAAAATATGCATACGATTAACCCTAGCCAACTAAGACGTAAAAGCTAAATAAATCGAAATGAATATGCTATGCATATGCAGGTCGACAGAAGCTTGGACTTGATGGTGAATTTGTCTGCAGGTGCGTGGATGGAGCAGCGATGGAGGAAGGGTTGCGGCTAAGTAAGCTGACGAGGAAGCCGCAAGGATTGAGGGAGATAGCAGAGGAAGAAGCGAGGTGAATGGCGAAGGACGCAATGAGTAGGAGAGGACAGCAGCCGCTGCGTGGGTGTTTTGATGGTAACGTGAGTGCGTGCCAATCGATGGGAAGGGAGCTGCGATGGGAGATCGAATTAGGAGCGGAGGGGTTTGCTAGAGAAGGTAATCGAAGGCAGCTAAGGAGCATAGGAAGCGTGGGATAAAGGAATAGCAATGGCAGCGTGGAGAGGGTTCGATAAAGGGAGAAAGGCACGCGGACAGCAAAAAGGGGAGCAAATGTGAGGCTTTTTTTTTAAGGAATTACGCAGGTGATGAAAGAGTTGCATGAAGGTGAATAGCAGCTTGAGGAGATACAAACAGATCTGGTAGCGATGGGAGGTTTGGAGCAGCTAAAAGAAAAATTCGATTCCTTGCAAGTTGGAACGCTGGAGTTGAGACTTGGGAGCTAAAGCTGAGGGTGACTGCGTGAAGGAAAATGGCCAGATGCTGCAGCTTGAGGGACACCTAGAGGGGCTTCGAAAAACACAAGTACAATAGCTTGTGCAGCAGATAAACTGAGACCAGAGGCTCAGAAACCCTTGAACAAATGATTTTTAGAAAAAAATTAAAATCTTAAATCTTTCTTCTTCGGATTGCTTGATGAAAACCCTGCAAAATTTTCGAGATATGAAGTAAATATTCATGCTAGGACTGAACCTAAGGCCAGATCTTACCATCCAGGGCCTAGATCTGGCTTCAGACAAAATGTTTTCTTCCGATCTGCAACTTGCAATAACAAAAACTGAAAACCCAGAAATAAAATGCACAAGAAACAAAACTAAGACCCTAAAACTAGTTAAACAATTACAATATTTACAACTTAAAGGCTCTAAATAGCCAGATTTGTCAGTATCCCACAAAAATATTTTCAGAATTTTAAATTTACTATGAGATGCTTCAGAAAACCCTTGATGCATTCACAAGAAAAATTTCAAATGATAAGCCCGGGATCAAAACTGGATGGGCTCTATAGAAAATGCTTTCTCAGGAGTTGGTTGGTTCAGCCGAGAACTTCCCCAAACGCTCGTTGATCTTTGAAATCTAGATTTTCCTGCACAGCTTACTCAACCATTAACGAAGAAGGAGAAAACGTTACTAAAATCCAGATGTAATGGAGATAACTGCCATCATATTCAAAAATTTAACTACCATTCAAACCCTAGCGACTAAACAAGATACCAGTGTTTAAAATCACTCTTGATAAAGCTATTATCAATGGCTGAAATTAAAATCATGCACAGAAATGAAACATCTTACAGCATTTCCAGAAGAGTAACACCAACAAGATTTCAACCCCAAAGTCTTTATTTATCACATACGAAAAATGACTACAAGAGGGCTTTCTTTAGCACAAGACTCACAGATCGAATGATCTCAAATGACCCCTAACCCTCTATTTAAAGGAAAATTTCCCAATGGCTAGTTCGAGTGATCCATGTCAAAGCGATCTCGACCATCGATGAGGATCAAAATCTCTTTTAATCTCATCCGTCGAAATTTCAAATGCATTTTAATATATTAAAAAATTGAAATTTTGCATTTATTTCGTCAAAACTTTGACCTATTATTATATTATTAATTATATATATTGTAATTTTTAATTTTTTATTATATTTTTTTTATTGATTATTTTTGTTATTTTTATATTTTTTAAATTTTTTAAATTTTTAAATTTTTACTTTTATTTTTTTAGAACCCTCAAACTTAGCCTTTGGGAATTTTACCTAGGACCTAAGACCTATGAGGGGATTAATTATTTTCTAACCCTCAAGACACTTTACATCATGACTTTTATAATTTTACATCTCAAGGGGGAAAACCCATTTGACATAGACCCTCATAGACTACCCAGTCTTGCAACACAAATATAATCTAGCAGATCAAGCAATTTGTAATAACCTAACCAAATAATTAGGATTATTTCCAAATTACTTTTACATAGACTCGAAGCACACTAGGATTCCCCTAAGATTCTAATGACCAAATCCATTCCAGCTTTGGGGTTACACTGAAGGAAAACTCTGCCAACCATGGGTCGATGAGACAAAAAACCTTTCGGAACGTAGATTATCACTAGAAAATTGGGTTTGCCTAGGCAATTTACATACATGACACAGATCTACTAAGATTATTTACAATTTACACATGCATACTGGGTTTACAACATAACACGATCAGGCTGATGATGGGAGTCGAATGGCACGAACACGATGATCAAGCACTACCCTTTTGCAAAAAAAGGGAGTGTATTGCTATGGGTAGTGGTCAACAGGATGGAATGTTGATCTCAGGATAAATACTCCTCTGAATGCTCTAAAAGTTTAGCCCTGGACTCCTCTCACCAAACCCACAAAAACCCGGAAATGGTTTACACTGAATCCAGATGATGAAGAAGCCCTCCAAAAGGTTGCAAATGGCTCTCTGGCTAGCTATATTCCCTACTGAAATTATGCCTTGTATACTACTTAGAAAATTCTAAAACTTTAACCTAAGCCTCTCCTCCAAATATCCACGAAAACCCAGAAAACATTTGGCTCCATCTCAAGCTGAGAGGAAACCCACAAAATGGTGCAAGTTGTCTACCCAACTGTTGCTACATTCTGCTGAAAGAATTATTTGTTGGAAGAATACACAACCTCCTCCACTAAATAATCCATTCTCCACTAAAAATATCACTCCTAGAATGCCAAAACCACCAGTGTTCTAGCCTCCCAATATGCTCCTCTCTATACTTGTGCATGCTCTACAAGAAAGGTCCACGCACTGCTAAAATCAAGATAAATCAACGCTCAATATCCTTGCACTTTAGCCCTGCAAATGCAACATAAAATCTTCGGCATAAGATAGGAAAATCTTCGGCAAATTGGTCGGTCTTCTATCTTATTGTAGTTGATCCCTGGATGAACAATCTGAACTGCCTCTACACCCAGGAAATGCACAAAACTAGGGAAAAACTCTTGCAATGAAACTCTATGAGTGCCCATAATGAACACTCGAATTTCCTCATTACGAAGACACTTGAATTTCTCTTAAATGAGGGTGGAAATTTCGCTTGGAATTCTTGTGCTAAACAACACTTCTCTTCTTATGCTAAACATCTCTAAGAGAAGATGAAAGGTGAAGTGTAAAATTCAAAAGATGATCAACAAATGAGTCCATCCTCCCTTTTATAATTTCTCCTCATGCTTCTAGACTCCTTTTTAATATTATTTAATTGGTGGGGGCCATTTTCTACTAATTGACTTTTGCTGCCCTTTTATAAAAGAATAATTTGTTGCCATTCTCCAATAAAATAATAGTTACCACCTTTTTCCATTAATATTTGCCCCTTTTTAATTAATATTACCAAAATTGGGAAAAATTCCTTAGTAATTCCCATGCTCACAGAATTGGGGATGTTACGGTCCTCCTCACCAAAAATTACTTGCCCTCAAGCAATGCTCGAATAACCGCTCCCTCTCTCTACTGACCCAAATTTTCAATGCAAACAAAATCGGAGTTCCAAATGTGCCACTAAGTCACCCTGAATCATGTGCACCATCCTTTCATAATGAATCCCTCAATATTAGGGTCCCGAGTCATCCTACTCAATGTGCACTCCTTGCCCCACAAAACACAATCACCAGAAACACCATGCATAACGTCAGTAAGTAGAGCACCATGATCACGTGGTATCCTAACCAACTCCTCAAGAAGTTGCCTTGCTGAAAAACCAATCTCATGCACTAGAGTAGACTCTCGAAGATATAATCCAACACCCGGGGAGATGAGTCCTCGCCTGTCTGAACTCTCTGTGATCTCCTCTTGTTGATCATCTTGACCATACTGGTGAAATGGCTCATGCTATCTGATCTCCTCCTAGTGATATGCAGATAGCATGAGCCATTTCAACAAGTGTCCTATAAACCGTTGCACATAACGGGGACGAAGTGGGGACGCTAGAAGCGTCATTTTCAAATCTAGGAAGCGAAGCGTCTTGAAAGCGTGTATATATATAATATATATATATATATATATATATATATATATATATAATTCAAAATCAACATCCAAATACAACTTAGTTAAGAAGACATGGAAAACATGCATGATTTGTACATAAATCAAGATAGATATGGCATCCATGATTCCACTGTACATCAATGATTAATTATTCGAGCATCAACTATCTATATTCTAGCAATTACAAACATACATCAAATTTTTAAGCATATTATCTAGCAACTGTCAACAATAGTCATGTCCAAAATTCAAATAATAATGTTTACAAAATAGGCCACTTGGCCACCACCAAGACAAAAAAGTTCAAATTCACAACAAGCCTACAAGTCTAATCTATGACCAAAGTAGTAAATTATGAATATATCTACTAATCTCTCCTCCTTCCACCATGAAGAGTGTGTGGCGGTGGCCTCCACGTGGTGGCAATGAAGAAAATGGTGGTTGTGGAATTTGTGGCACTGAAACTGATGAAGACGAAGCCCCTATTGTTGGTGTTGAACCATGGAACTTGGGAACCAAGGGACCAGATGGGGGTGGCATCTCAACTCGATCATCATCACCCTGGATAAGAGCATCCTTTAATTTCTCTATTTGCAACACTCCATCCTCCAAATTGGACTCCTCTGGATTCCTGTCCCAAACCTTAAGGTCTTTATTAGTCTTTGCATCATCACAGTAATGGGACAACAATAACAAGTTATAATGAACATAAACCAAGCTCTTTTCTCAGTCTAAACTCAACCTGTTCCTCTTAACACTGGATGAAAGAATAAGAGCTCCAACACCTCTCTGCAGAAGAAGTGTTTACCACCTGTGATAGCACCCTATTAACTGCTACGTGTCAACTACCCATAGCAGTACACCCCCTTTTTTCGCAGAAGGGGTGGCGCTTAATCGACATCTCCGTGCCATTCGACAGTCATCGTCGACCTGATCATGCTATGTTGTAAACCCAGTCTGCATGTGTAAATTCTAAATAATCTTAGCAGATTTGAGTCATGTATGTAAATTTTCTAGGTGGACCTAATTTTCCAGTGATAATCTACGTTCCGGAAAGTTTTTTGTCTCACCGATCCATGATCGGAAAAGTTTTCCTTCAACCTAGCCCCAAAGCCGGAATGGCTTTTGTCATTAGAATCTTAGGGGAATCCTAGTGTGCTTAGAGTCTATGTAAAAGTAATTTGGAGATAATTTTAACTATTTAGTTAGGTTATTACAAATTGTTGGATCTGCTAGATTATATTTGTGTCGCAGAACTGGGTGGTCTATGAGAGTCTATGTCAAATGGGTTTTCCCCCTTGAGATGTAAAAGTGTAAAAGTCATAATGTAAAGTGTCTTGAGGGTTAGAAAATGTTTTATCCCCTCATAAGTCCTGAGTCCTAAGTCCTAGGTGTTTTTTCCAATCCAAAGGCTAAGTTCGACGATCCAAAAATAATAAAATAATAATAAAATTAAAAAAAATAAATAAATAACTAAAATTTTAAGAATAAATTAAAATAAACAAAAATTTGAAAAATAAAATAAAATAAAATAATAAAAAGTCAAAATTTTGAGAAAATAAATGCAAAGTTTTAATTGTTAATTTATTAAAATGAATTTAAAATTTCAACAGATGAGATAAAAAGATATCTTGATCCTCATCGACAGTCAAGATCATTTTGACATGGATCACTCAAACTAACCGTTGGGAATTTTTCTTTTAAATAGGGTGTCAAGGGTCATTTGAGATCAGATTGGATCTGAGTCTGGTGCTAAAGAAAGCTCTCTTGTAGTCATTTTTTTTTGTGCAATAAAGTAAGACTTTGGGGATGAAATCTTGTTGGTGTTACTCTTCTGAAAGTGCTGTAAGATGAATTATTTTTCTGCATAATTTTATTTTCAGCCATCGATAATAGCTTGATGAAGATTGATTAAGGCACAGGTATCTTATCTGATCTTTGGGGTTTGAATGATAGTTTAGATTCCGAAATATAATGGCAGGGATCTCCATTTGATCTGGATTTCGCTATTGTTTTCTCCCTCTATGTTAATGGTTGATTTTAAGCTGTGCAGGAAATCTTAGTTTTGAGTTTACCAGGCATTAGGGGAAGTTCTCGGCCGAACCAGCCAACTCCTGGATTGCATTTTCTGAAAGAGCCCAACCAATTTTAATTTTGGGTTTATCATTTGTATTTTTCTTATGAATGCAAGAAGGGTTTTTTGAAGTATCTCACATCAAGTTTAAAATTCTGAAAATATTACTGTGGATTATTGACAAATTTGGCTGCTTAAAGAGTCAAAATTTTGTAAATTTTTAGCTGGTTTTAGGGTTTTCAGTTTTGTTTCTTGCACATTTTATTTCTAGGTATTCTTTTTTTGTTATTGCAGGTTGCAGATCGGAAGAAAGCAATTCGTCTGAAGCCAGATCTAGGCCCTGGAGGGTAAGATCTGGCCTTAGGATCAACTCTAGCAGGAATATTTCTCTCAAAAATCACTTTTCTGCAGGTGTATGTTTCTGCCTTCCAAGGTTTGAAAAATTCGGAGAATTTTATAAGGGTTTGATCGATGAATTTGAAGCAGAAGAATTAGACAAATCTATATCTTGGCTATCATTTGTCTGATTGCCCTTAATCTGCTACCTGAAATTTGGGTTCGTTGCAAAATCAATATTTTTTTAGGACCCTCAGGCCTCTCTCACACTGCGTGTCTGGGCTTTCCTTGCAGCAGCCGCAACTCCCTCTACATTCATATCGCAGTTCGCATACCTCGCAGGTTGCTGCGCCATCACTTCAATTCTCCACGCAGCCCTTCCTCCCTTCTTCATCCATCCTCTATCAAGCTTCAACTGCATTCTCCATCTGCTGCTCCAAGCTCATTCCACGCAGCTGCTCAGCTCTTTCCTCCTGTCTGCGGTCTTACCTGCTCCATTCTCACACTTCTGCGACTCCATCCTCCTACAATCATTCTCCTCGCAAACCCGCAACCTCCATCTTCTTAATCGCTGGCATCGAATCTATCCTCAGCCTTTCCTCCATTCCATCGAACCATCGCAAAATCCCTCCACGCAATCATACTTCTTCACATCTTTGTTCTAGCCTGTGCACGCTGTTGTGGCTCCACGCTGCCTTCGCCGCTTATCCACCTACAAAAGAAACCCTCGATCTCACGCAAAAGAGTCCCCACGCCTCCACCTGCAAAATGCGTGATTTCCATAGCTGCCGCCATCAAAGTACCCTTCCGCCATCGGCCATCAACCTGCACACACACAACAGCGAAAAACAAACAAACAAACAAACAAAAACCAATTTTTTGATAAGTAATATGATTTTAGGTTAGCATTAGCGTTCCATAGGTTTAGCGTAGGTATTTCTATCACGATATGTGTGTATGTTGATTTAGTTTTAGGCTAGGTTTTGACATTGGATATAAACGATTTTAGTTTTGTTTCATTTTCTACTTTAAAAAATTAAAAAAATCGATTTTCATTAGATTAGCTTTAGTTTCAAGCTTAGTCTTGTTTTATTTTTTAATAGATTTCATTTAAAAATTAAAAAAAGGGGCATAAAAAGGTTTTGTTTTAGGCTATCTTTTAGGATTAAATTTTAGATCTAGTTTAGATTTTTATTTGATTTATATTTAGGTCTGAGTTTTATTTTTAGAATTTAGATTTAGTTTTCATTTTTGTTATAGTTTAGTTTAGTGTTATTTTACTTTAGACTAAATCAAAAAAAAAAAAAAAAAATCAAAAAGGTAAAAAGTTCCTTTTTTATTTTTATTAGACTTTAGTTTAGATTAGATTTTTAAGGATTAGTTTTGTTTATATTTAGATTTAAAAATCTAAAAAAATATATAAAAGATTAAAAAAATTATGAAACAAGACTAATTTAAAATCGGAAATTCCTTTTAAAGTCTTTTTTGGTTGTTGTGGTATAGCTAAATGCACTTAAATGTTTATTTAAAGTAAGCTATGTGAAAATGGTAATTGGTCAGCGTTTAAATTTTATAATCATTTAAAGCATTTAATTTTTCTTGAAGTTTAATTGTTGGATCATCGTTAAAGCAATTGTGAATTTACTGGATATCTTGCATTGCTTGGGTTTGATGATAAATGATTGTTTTACAAGGTTCATATTTTCTGCAACATCTTAAATAATCATTTAATCATGAACTCCATAAGGCACTGGTTCATTAATTCCTAAAATCAATCAAGTGCTAAATCAGCTTGTTGTGTCTCCCAACCCAACTGGCCCACAGTTGGTCATCTTTTATCCCATAGGGTCTACCCCTTTTAGCCTCGAGAGACAGCTTAAATGGAGAGATCGGGGATCGGAGTTACAACACCCGGTCTGAGCGTTGTCGTGACAATCTGTGTGACAACATTTTTTGGCATCGTTGCCGGGGATAGAGTTTTTCTGTCCCTAGCGTTTCAACGACATTCATCTTCTCATTTCTCATCATTCTTTCATCTTTCTCATCTCTCATTTGAGCTGGCAAACTCAACATTTTTTGGCATCATTTGGATCTTTTCATCACCTTACCTTTCGTCATATCAGCAACTACCCTTCAGTTCGTTTCATGTCTGGGTGGCGACTCCATTTCTTTTCTTTTATTTTTCCCAGACAAGAAACCTCCCTCATATCTGCTTGTTTGTTGCTCTTTAGATCCTAGAATTAGATTCATTGCTCAAGTGGCGACTTCACTTATTTCATCTCTTGATTTTCTTGAGCAGAGATCTCTTTCTATCATCCATTTGGTTCCTCATTATTCATCATGGATTATTCGTTTAAACCATGTCATTTCACTAATGATCTCCATGCTTTTCCGGAAGTGGCCATTTCTAAATTACCTTTGTTCTCAAGTGGTGATTCAGTCGCTATTAAAAAGCGTTTAGGCTTGTTTACTAGTATAATGATCATATATTGTAGACCCCCTCAATATAATAATGAAGATGTCAAAATGCGTCTTTTCGTCCTTTCTTTAGAGGGTGATACTTTGAATTGGTTTAACAATTGTCCTAAGGATTCTTTCACTTCTTTACAAGACATTGTCAATGCTTTTAAAGATAGATATGGTGATCCAAATAGCTCGCCTTGTGCCCCTAAAATTGTGCAACAGAATGAAAGTAACCCTATAAAAGGTCTAGCTGTCAATGAAATATTTCAAGACAAGTCTTCATATCAGAATGTGCCATCCACCTGTATCATTGCAGATCAAATCCACGATAGTGGAAAAGCAGGGACAAATTATAAAATTAGTGTCGACAATGAAAAGGAAGATTAGAAGCAAATTATACAAGAACTAATGCGGCTGGTAAAAAATATGGGATCAATCAAACTAATTACGCCAATGATGTGAGAACTTTATGCACCCACCTGGAAAAATGTAATAAGGAGATGGAGATTATGAAAATTAAACACTCTGATTACATAACCGACATGCAAAATCAACATGCTAAGGAAATTGAGGCCATGAAGACTAATCATGACACAGAAAATAGTTTTATGCAAAGCAAGTTATCAAGTTTAGAGGAAAATATAATGACCATGCAAGCAAATCATAAGAAAGAGATAAACTCTATGCAGCATTGCTTGATGACAATAAAGGAAAAGGACGATAAAGTAATAAAAGATATGGAAGCTAATCAGATATGTCTTCAAAATAAGTTATTGACCATGGAAGAAGACCATGCCAAGGAAATCAGTGCTATAAAGGTTGAACACTCTAGTCAGATAGATGCCATTAAAATAAAGGTTCAAGAATTTCAACAATGGTCAGAGGATGAAACAAACCAGGGAACATTAATAGATTGGGAACCTCCTTATCTGTTGCAACAAGCTCCATCTTATTATGAGGTCCTTTGTTCCATTGAAAAGTGGATAATTGAAGATGACCTGGATAAAAGGGAAATTAATAATAAGGTTGATGCTCACACGGTTAATCCACCAGCCATAGAAGATCAAGTTCTAACGCATGGCACCTGTGAGATTGGTCCATCATCCTTGACAGGACAGATGCAGAATGAAGAAAGTCATGTCCCGCATATGTTACATACTTCATCTGAGAGCTTTGAAGCAAAAAGTTCCACGTCATCAGTGATACAGCCTGCCACGAAGAAAAAGCACAAGAAAAAGAAAACGAGAAGAAGATTTGATGCATCAGACAGCCGCGAGCAGTTTGATTTTTGGATAGGAAAAAGTCCTACCATATGCAAAATTGGACATGGCACATCCGACAAGCAGTCAACAGATATGCCTGAAAGCAAGCAAATGCTCCATATACACTATATTGAACACATCTGATGCCATGGGGCATCCTCTGTATTTCTAACCCTACTCTTTGTTTTTTCAGCGTTTTCATTTCTATTTTAGGATTAGATTTACCTTTCATATTACTAGATAGTTAATAAATGAAGAGCTTATATCTTTCATGTGCTTAATGTTATTTCATGATTTTTTAATAGACGCTACTTATGTTTTGTTGTGTGTTGCGTGGATGCAGATTTTGGATTCTCACAGTCCTACAAGGCAACAACGTGTCCCCAAGTAGAGCCAGATGTTGACGACTACATGTCAACTACCCATAGCAGTACACCCCCTTTTTTCGCAGAAGGGGTGGCGCTTAATCGACATGTCAGTGCCATTCGACAGTCATTGTCGACCTAATCATGTTATGTTGTAAACCCAGTCTACATGTGTAAATTGTAAATAATCTTAGAAAATCTGAGTCATGTATGTAAATTGCCTAGGTGGACCTAATTTTCTAGTGATAATCTACGTTCCGGAAAGTTTTTTGTCTCACCGATCCATGATCGGCAATTTTTCCTTCAGCCTAACCCCAAAGCCGGAATGGATTTTGTCATTAGAATCTTAGGGGAATCCTAGTGTGCTTCAAGTCTATGTAAAAGTAATTTGGAGTTAATTCTAACTATTTAGGTAGGTTATTACAAATTGCTGGATCTGCTAAATTATATTTGTGTCGCAGAATTGGGTGGTCTATGAGGGTCTATGTCAAATGGGTTTTCCCCCTTGAGATGTAAAAGTGTAAAAGTCGTGATGTAAAGTGTCTTGAGTGTTAGAAAATGTTTTATCCCCTCATAAGTCCTATGTCCTAGGTGTTTTTTCCAAAGGCTAAGTTCGAGGATCCAAAAATAATAAAAATTAAAAATAAAAATAAATAAAATATTTTTAAAATAAACAAAAATTTGAAAAATAAAATAAATAATAAAATAAGTCAAAATTTTGAGAAAATAAATGCAAAGTTTCAATTTTTAATTTATTAAAATGAATTTAAAATTTCGACGGATGAGATTAAAAAATATCTTGATCCTCATCGACGGTCGAGATCATTTTGACATGGATCACTCGAATTAGCCATTGGGAATTTTTCCTTTAAATAGGGTGTCAGGGGTCATTTGAAATCAGATTGGATCTGAGAGTCTGGTGCTAAAAAAAGCTCTCTTATAGTCATTTTTTTTGTGCAATAAAGAAAGACTTGGGGGTTGAAATCTTGTTGGTGTTACTCTTTGAAAGTGTTGTAAGATGAATTATTTTTCTGCATAATTTTATTTTCAGCGATTGATAATAGCTTGATGAAGATTAATTTAGGCACAGGTATCTTGTCTGATCTTTGGGGTTTGAATGATAGTTTAGATTCTGAAATATAATGGCAAGTATCTCCATTTGATCTGGATTTCACTATTTTTTCTCCCTCTATGTTAATGGTTGATTTTAAGCTGTGCAAGAAATCTTAGTTTTGAGTTTACCGGGCATTAGGGGAAGTTCTCGGCTGAACCAACCAACTCCCGGATTGCGTTTCTAAAAGAGCCCAAGCTAGTTTTAATTCCAGGCTTATCATTTGTATTTTTCTTATGAATGCAAGGAGGGTTTTCTAAAATATCTCACATTAAGTTTAAAATTCTGAAAATATTACTGTGGATTATTGACAAATCTGGCTGCTTAAAGAGTCGAAAATTTGTAAATATTGTAAACTTTTCGCTGATTTTAGGGTTTTCAGTTTTGTTTCTTGCACATTTTATTTCTGGGTGTTCTGTTTTTGTTATTGCAGGTTGCAGATCGGAAGAAAACAATTTGTCCAAAGCCAGATCTAGGCCTTAGAGAGTAAGATCTGGCCTCAGGATCAACTCTAGCAGGAATATTTCTCTCAAAAATCACTTTTAAGTGTATGTTTTTGCCTTCCAAGGTTTGAAAAATCCGGAGAATTTTATAAGGGTTTGATCGATGAATTTGAAGCAGAAGAATTAGACAAATCTATATCATGGCTATCATTTGTCTGATTGCCCTTAATCTGCTGCCTAAAATTTGGGTTCATTGCAAAATCAATATTTTCTTAAGACCCTCAGGCCTCTCTCACGCTGCTTGTCTGGGCTTTCCTTGCAGCAGCCGCAACTCTCTCTACAGTCATATCGCAGTTGGCATACCTCACAGGTTGCTGCGCCATCACTTTAATTCTCCACGCAGCCCTTCCTCCCTTCTTCATCCATCCTCTGTCAAGCTCCAACTGCGTTCTCCATCCGCTGCTCCAAGCTCATTCCATGTAGTTGCTCAACTCTTTCCTCCTGTCCACGGTCTTACCTGCTCCATTCTCACACTTCTGTGGCTCCATCCTCCTGCAATCATTCTCCTCGCAAACCCACAACCTCCATCTTCTTAATCACTAGCATCAAATCTATCCTCAGCCTTTCCTCCATTCCATCGAACCATCGCAAAATCCCTCCACGCAATCATACTTCTTCACATCTTCGTTATAGCCTGTGCACGATGTTGTGGCTCCACGTTGCCTACGCCACTTATCCACCTGCAAAAGAAACCCTCGACGTCACGCAAAAGAGTCCCCACGCCTCCACCTGCAAAATGCGTGATTTCCATAGCTGCCACTGTCAAAGTACCCTTCCGTCATCGGCCATCAACCTACACACACACAACAGCGAAAAACAAAAAAAACAAAAAACAAAAAATTCGATTTTCTGGTAAGTAATATGATTTGAGGTTAGCATTAGCGTTCCATAGGTTTAGTGTAGGTATTTTTGTCACGATATGTGCGTATGCTGATTTAGTTTTAGGCTAGGTTTTGACATTGGATATAAACAATTTTAGTTTTGTTTCATTTTCTACTTTTAAAAATTAAAAAAATCGATTTTCATTAGATTAGCTTTAGTTTCAAGCTTAGTCTTGTTTTATTTTTTAATAAATTTCATTTAAAAAATAAAAAAGGGGGCATAAAAAGGTTTTGTTTTAGGCTTTCTTTTAGGATTAAATTTTAGATCTATTTTAGATTTTTTTTTATTTATATTTAAGTTTGAGTTTTATTTTAGAATTTAGATTTAGTTTTCATTTTTGTTATAGTTTAGTTTAGTTGTTATTTTACTGTAGACTAATCAAAAATCAAATAAAAAAAAAAAAATTCATAAAAGGTTAAAAAGTTCTTTTTTTATTTTTATTAGACTTTAGTTTAGATTAGATTTTTAGGATTTTCGTTTTGTTTTATATTTAGATTTAAAATTTTATAAAAAAATATATAAAAGATTAAAAAATTTATGAAAAAAGACTAATTTAAAATCAGAAAATCTTTTTAAAATCTTTTTTCCTGTTGTGGTATAGCTAAATGCACTTAAATATTTATTTAAAGTTAGCTATGTGAAAACGGTAATTGGTCAGCATTTAAATTTTATGATCATTTAAAGCATTTAATTTTTCTTGAAGTTTAATTGCTAGATCATTGTTAAAGCAATTGTGAATTTACTAGATATCTTGCATTGCTTGGGTTTTATGATAAATGATTGTTTTACAAGGTTCATATTTTCTGCAACATCTAATAAATAATCATTTAATCATTAACTCCATAAGCCACTGGTTTATTAATTCCTAAAATCAATCAAGTGCTAAATCGGCTTGTTGTGTCTCCCAACCCAACTGGTCCACAGTTGGTCATCTTTTATCCCATAAGGTCTACCCCCCTTAGCCTCGAGAGACTGCTTAAACAGAGAGATCGAGGATTAGAGTGACAGCCCCCAGTCTGAGCGTTGTCATGACAATTTGTGCAACAACACACCCACAATGCCAAAGTTTGTAGAAGTGGAGTAGGACCTCCATGCATGTTCCACCACTCAAGAGAAGAAAAAGTCTCTCGATCTCTAATTGCATGCATGCTCCCAAATGGACCAGTGCTAAGCGTATAGTTGCTCAATTGTTTCTGTACCATGGCAGCCTTCTCCTCATCAGGGACTAATTTATCCAATGCAATCATATATTTTTCTAGAACCTCTGGATCTAGGTGTGGTTTTCTCCTGCTCCCCCCCAGGTGCTAGTGTTGAAAGCCATGATGGATGATAGTGTTTAGGTGTCAAAACATATGCTAATGGATGCAATGGAACCTTTAGCATATCCCATCATTTTTCCACCTCTACACAAATATAATTGTACAAGGTGATATCTCTAGGCTCAACAATGTCTTTAATATGCCCCAACATGCTATCCATTTGCTCATACACCTCCCCAATTACTCGCTGATCTGAATCTGCAAACTTGATGACATAATAAATTGGTTTGGTGAATTGCAAAACATATTTAACTTGTGACCAAAAGAACATGTCAACAATAGTATCCTTGGCTACATTAGCACCATCTCTATCAGTGTTAATTTCCTCCCATAATTCAGAGGTCTCCATATTAGTTAAAGCTTGTCTCACCACCACTAGCCACCTAAAGGTGAGGTAATAACTTGCAAATCTTGTTTTCGCAAGTTTAAGCAATTGCAACTTGGAGTAAGTGCCATAGAAGTAGTTCGCCCTTGTATGCCTTGTGATAAATTTAATGAGTTGCTTCCCTCTCTTGTAAATCTCATTAATCCACCCACATTATTTATGCTTTACAATATCATGCATCAAAAGGTTCAATGTGTGCACCAAGCACCCAGACCAAAAGATGTGTGGGTGAGTAAGCTCAATAACCTTTCCTCCTGCCTTACAATTTGTTGCATATCTATGATCACTTGAACCACATCACTAGGACAAACGTATTTGATTGATTGCAATAGGAGATCTAAAATGTTTTGGGAAGTTGCACTAATGGAGGAGTCATGACATGTAATAAACACTGCACCACTAGCAGAAACACCAAGAACATTTATCAAATGTTGGTTTCTAATATTGGTCCACCCATCTAATACAATGGATACCCCACAATTCACCCACTCATTTGTAAAACGTGTCAAAACTCTTTGAACCTTTGTTTTTTCTCTTTCTAATAACACTATTCAGCGTTCTCATCATTGGGGGCCTTGTATCCTTTTGGGGCTTCATTTATGGCCTTTACCATTTCATGCCAATAGGGAGAGTGAAGCACATTGAATGGTACACCACAAGCACAAAGAAATCGGACTATCTTTCCATCCACATCATCCCTCCCAACAACATTCAGTAAATCCCCTATTGTTCTTTTACCTCCATAGCTTGCAAAAGTACCATGCGGAGATGAGCTACCAAATCTAGAGGTTGCACTTGATTCAGATTGAGTTTTTCTATTTCTTGTTTTTTTGTTGTGCAGCCTCCTCTTTTTGGATATATTTTCTTCTTTGTTCAACTAAAACCTTTGGGCAAATTGCTATCCCCATGGCACCCTTTTTCTCATCACTATCCATCACCCCACAAAAATGCCTCCTCACACGAGTATATGAACCACTATATGGTTTTCCACCATGATAACCACGAGGGTACAAAAACTTGTAGCTTCCACCACATTTTCTCGTTTCAAGTTTGGTCACATAGTTCCCCAAGGGTGTCAATGCAGCTTTCCCCTCTAGTGTTTCAATGTTCTCATAAGGTTCAACCCCTTCCTCTTCAAACCCTTCCTCCTTATCATACATTGGGTCACTCATATGGGGACTACTATTCTCTTCTCCTTTTTCCCTTCTATTCCTACTCCCCCTTGCCATCATGAAAACCAAAAGTGGAATGATACATATAAGCCAAAAAACCACCATCTTGGAATATGAATATAGGTGGTGGACAACCTACAAATAAATGAGTAAGAAGAAAGAATGGGAAAGAGTAGGAGAGGTAGGAGAGAAAATACAAAAAACAACGACAAAAAAATGAGGGAGTTTGGGGTTTGCACTTACCTCTTTAGCTCTTGTAGATGGAAGCCCTTCTTTACTCCTCCAAGCTTCTCCTCCTTCACTCCTCCCAGCGCTCCTCAACTCTCTCTTCTCCTCTCTTTCTCCTCTCTTCTCCAAGCTCTCTTCTCATCTCTTCTCCAATCTCTCCAAAAACATAAGAGTGAGCAAATGAGAGGTGAAAAGGACTTTTATCCTTTTCATTCCATCCCTAACCCAACACTAACCCACCTCCCAACCCAACGTAAGCCAAAAAAAGAAAAATAAATAAATAAAAAATAGTTTAAGTGGGCCGCACAGCGTAACTGGCCAATGGCCCACGGAAATGGTTGGGATCCGCCTGGAAGCAGCCCCAATCCACAGCAGATCCATAGACCGATCTACCCTCGCTAAACGCAGATCCACGTACATGAACGTGGATCAGGCTACACAATTCCCACAGGCTAGGAATCATCCGACTTGACCCAATTTGCGTTTCGGATTTTCGGAGCCGCGTTTCAGAGGGCGGACCGATCGTGTTTCTGTACGAGACACGGATCGGGCTTTGGAGCCAGGGGGCGTTTCCTACAACACTGGTCTAAACATCCTCCTGCAAGAAAGGTCCATCACCCGCTGTATAGGATCTTGTAACACCTCAGAATGCCCTTCCCAAAGTGTGTCATGCATCACCCTAAGTGTGAGCTCAAGGACAAAGCATATGCTACCTCTGCAGAAGATCGGACCATCCCCAAGCCTGCATCTGCCAACTCATGCCCTAACAATATGCCACAACTAGAATCAATGTGGAAAAAGTCGAAATCGGGATTAATTCGGCAAGGGTCCAAAAGTCGAAAAACTCGGCAAAGTCGGGAGTTTTTCAAAAAGTCGGCAAAATTAAAAAAACACAAAATTATTCAATTTTTTTTAATTTCCTTTAACATCTAGAGTATCCACAACATCAAATAAATGCATTTCCACATAAAAATGTAAAGAAAGCTAATATATAATATGTATATGAAGTCTAGTGCTACATCACATATCAAAATAGTGAATCAACTCCTGAATTTTGAGTCCTGTCTGAGTCTCAACTCTCAAGAGTCAAAATATCAACAAAAAATATAATAAATGTACATCATGAGCCATCTAAAAGTCATCAAGTAATCCCTAATCAGTCACTGAGATCCTCTTCCCCTTTTACAGGAATAGGGAATGGCTTTGCCTTTTTCTCTAGAGGAAGAAGACCCTGCCCCTGGGGATACAAAATGAAATGGACTCAATCGTCCTCTAGAAGCCGATGGAAGAGGTGGCCTCTGTGCTATGTTGCTGCTGCTACTGCTGCCCACCCTAGATGGTGTCACCTCCTCCTCAGCATCCTCATCCAGCTCTGCTACTGCCTCCTGACCCTGATGTTGCTCTGCCTCCTCCTCCTCTATCTCTGACTCTCCCTTCTCTGCAACTGCTACATCCTCTAGATCCACACCTAACCAATCCGGGATCGTGTCCAAGATCGGCCTCTCAGTCTCGACTCTCCATGAAGCAGTGGTATCAATATTGTCCAATGAGATGGCTTCCACATCAGTAGGTTTCTGAAGCTGTCTCACCCATAATCGAAGATTGTAGTAGACGTAGACCATGTCATTGAGGCGTCGGGACTCCAATCTGTATTAGGGTCATAGATTGTAAATTAGTACTTAGAAAATTTAAATATTAAAATTAATCAAACGAATTCAAAAAAATTAATTTGAAATCTTTTTAGTTTTTACCTGTTGCGCTTTTTGGAGTGTATTTTGTCAAATACACTCCAGTTGCGCTCACACCCAGAGGAACTGCATGTTTCGCTGAGCACTCGAATGGCAAGCTTTTGGAGATGGGGTACTCTGGCACCATAGCTTGTCTACCAAGCATCTCCAAGTTAAAAGAAAAATGAGAAACATAAAAAAACACATTGAAATTCTAAACTTGAAAGTTTGAAACAAATTGAAGCTTACCTGGCATTTTGGTCGTCCTATTCTTAATAGCCATGTTAAAACCAAATGTGCCACTTCCCATCCTATAGACCTCCATTTCTTTAGAAATCTCCTCACGTTCTTGCTCAGATGACACCATCCTCTCGACACAAGTGAAGAATCCATCCATCACCTTGGCATTCAATCTGAAACCACAAGCATAAGAAAATGCAGGGTTGAGGTAGACACCTGCAGCATGAATGGGGCGATGGAGGGTATTGTTCCATCACTGATCAATCACTCTCCATATGACCTGTTGTTTCTGTAACCCCTCGTCTCCCTTATCTGCATAATAAGCACGGATGGCTTCTTTGGCCCTATCCATGGCCTCATTCAAGTAGCCCATTGCAGGCTTGTCTCCATCAACCAACCGAAGAACCTTTATCAAAGGGTTCTGTAATGGCACACACCTCCTCTACTCCTGCCCAAAAGCTCTGATCATATGAAACTACTCTGCATATACCCTCTCCCTCCAGTTTGCGGCTAATAGATAAAGAACGCCATTCCGCTGAGAGAAACATGCTCTTCACGTCCCACATAGAATTCAACAGAGACTGAAGAGATATGAAAGTGGTGGCAAATCGTGTAATGGCAGGCCGCACCAACTCTTTGTTGTTGGTGAATTTTCTCATCAAGCTAAGCACAGATGAATGATTATATATAAATTTTGTTATGCTCTTGGATGATTCAACAATATCCCTCATAGTAGGAATCTTACCTATATCCTCCAACATCAAGTCAATGCAATGAGCAGCACAAGCTGTCCAAAACAAGTTAGGATACCTCTCCATAAGCATCTTGCCAGCTGCAACATAATTTGCAGAATTGTCCGTTATGACTTGGACAACATTGCTTGGGCCTACTTCCTGAATGAAGAGGTCCAACAACTCACATAATGTACGTGCATCTTTAATGTGTGCAGATGCATCAACAGATTTCATAAACATTGTCCCCTTGCGACAACTAACCAAGAAGTTAAGAAGGGTCCTACCCTTTTGGTCAGTCCAACCATCTAACATGACTGTGCATCCAGTGTGCTCCTATGATGCCCTAAACTCTGCCAATCTAGTAGTGCACTCAGTCTTTTCATCTTGAAGAAGAGGCCTTCTCAATTCTGCAAAGTTGGGGGCTTTGTACCCCGGGCCAACGACAGCAACAACATCAAACATAGGCTGGTAGAATGGGTTTGTCTTGGCAATGTTGAAAGGAACATCACTCCATAGAAGACACCTACTGACCAACATGTTAGCTTCTGCCTTTTCCTTTTTTTTCATTGATGATTTGATCCCAGGTTGTGAACCAGCTGTTGTTCTAGGAACAAAAAAAGATGAGATAGAAGGATGAGTACCCATGGGTGAGGAAGGTGATGTTGTTGTAGAAACACTGCCACTCTCAATTCCACCCACTCGTGAGCCCCCTACAAGTTGGTTTCTTAGTGCTACCCTGGTGTCTTTTCCTTCCTCTTTATCCATCAATGATTGAATGGCCCGTCGGATGATTTCTGGACTTGGTTTTGTGCAAAGTTCAACATTTTTCCCCAGAATTTGCCCCAAATGGAATTTTAATCTGTTGATGCCTCCTGACATATGTTTGCCACACAACTTGCAAGTCAAATATATTCTATTGACTCCCCCAGTTTCGGGTGTAACATCAGGCTCACCAAACTCCCACATAGAATCCAAAATCCTCGGCATTTTGTTTTAAACTTTGAGTTTGAATTTAAAGTTTAAACCTGGGCACAAAAAAAATTGAAACAAATTCAATTAGCAATGATCCATCACAATAGTAGCATTAATCCATCAATTTAATGACAGAACAAAATGTCACTATAATATATATGACTTCTCAATAATATATGACAAGAATCCATAGGTAATACCGTAATACATCACATAAAATTTGATCATATTTTTCCCAAAATATGGAAATGTTAAATGTCGTTCAGTGACCAGTCACAATGATTTTCATTTGATGCCCTTTCTACAACTGTGCTACTGTACACTGTCCACTAACAAATTCAAATTTCATAGGCATTAATGTGACTCCATGGGCATGAATCTGTTAAAAAATTAGCATAGTGCAAGTGAGGAAAGCTACCATGTAACAGGCATCAACAAGTTTCCTTTTGATGAATTCAACTTCATCCCAACATTTGGATTCAACATGTTCCCAGATTTTGGAACAGCCCCATTTGGCTTCCATGAATCTTTCACAATTGATGAAGTTTATAACTTTATTGTTATTGTCCATGAAAATGCCTTGATGATTGTTTTCGCATTTTCTTTGAATGGAAAGAATGCATGAAAGTGGTACTGTCACTGTGATTTCAATTTTCAGCCCTTGTCATTTCCACATCTTGTTAAGAAATTTCAAAAATATTGGATGTGTGGATATGGTAATTAGTAATTACTAATGAGGACTCGAGATATAGCATATATTCAATGGTTTGATTCAACTATTTCACCGTCCTTTTCCACAACAGTTGATATTTTTGTGGTTGAATTTTAGTATTTTACTCATCAAATTCATGCTTTCTGCTGTCCTAAACAGACCTTCATTGTAACTGTTGATTCTACGATACGATGAATGATTCAATTCCCTTTGACTTGGAATGGTTTTCCACTGGTTAATAAACTGTTAACTTGCTAAGTTTCCGACGAAAATTTTCAAACCCACAAAATTGAGAAATCAACCACCAGGATCCTTTAAAAGTTTAACGTGTACCAATAGAACCAATTCATGCAGGACTTTTGTTTTTAATATTTATAGGGAAATGAAAAGCAATAAATATTAAACAGGAAAGGATTTAACATTGGATCTACCGGCAATGTTGAACTGGAACAGTTATTCAACGGCAGATTGTTCAACGGTCAACCTTGGCAAATGCTATCAATCTGGCTCACAATTTGAATTTACGTCGGCTCCTCTCCATGCTTGCAAACCCTTGTTCTCTCGGTTCTCCACAGCAACCACAGCGAGCAATGAAAAACGCACAGGCCAAATGGCAAAAACTAAACTGAGTTAATAACCCTTTGCGGCTTTTTATCAGCCAAAAAAATTTCACGCCGATTTTTTCGATCGACTCACGATTTAATCGGGAGTATTTCGATAAAATCGCGATTTTTTCGTTTATGAAAAAATCGCCAAAAAATCGGCCGATTTAATCCTTTCGCTGAAAAAATCGCAATTTTAGGAATAAATCTTGATTTTTTCGGGACTTTTTCCACACTGACTAGAATGTCTCTCTCCTAGTGCACTATGCCTCGTCCAACTGTCCCAGATGAACCTCCTGGGTCCTGTTGCTCATGATGAGAGAATCGAGAGACAATATCCAAGTCCCTTGTGTCAGTGTGCAATGCTAAAAAGTGATAAACGTGTGGGCTCTGATGGGTGTGTCCAAGAACCCGTAGGGAAGCTCACAACCATCCTTGTGACCAACCCACTCTCCAAACTTGGTATGCCCATCCCAACAACGTTCGTGACATCCTCGTTAGGGAATATCCCTACTAGCAGCACTCCCTCAGTCTGTTGTGCAATCTCGTATACTACCACACACCACCATGCACCTTCGTTCTCCTCTGCATATAACTGCACCCAGTTGCACACCTCTCTGCACTGTTGGACACCACTGCATGTTGCCATATAACCCCAAATCAGCTGGTATCCCTCCTGTGTTGATGCATCTGTCACTTCGCAAGGAGACTCGCTGCAATGCAAATTGCTCCTCCTACTCCACTGTGCAGCCCGACGCACCACTGCATACCACCGTGATCCTTTGTACTCCCATGCATACCGCTGCACATCACTGCATACCCTGATACTCCCCTGGATGCCATCATCTAAATCTGAGTCAGTAAGCAACAGTTTGTATCTTATCAATATCACCATCTCTTTTATCACATCTCCATAACCTCGGATGAGTGAACCTTCCCTCCTGATCCTCCTTGAGAGATCTAATAGGAAAATCTCCCTCTAAGCCCATGGAAATATCACTACAATGCTATTCCCCAGTGACACCTGTGCCACATATATCCATGGCAAACCCTCATCTCCATACATAGCACTGTCTAGTAGCCTGTCGATGCCACCTCCTCTGATAAGTTCCTGCCAAATTATGTTGATCATCCAACGCCCCCATGCACTGCAACATGCCAGGACAACTCATTAAGTCAGCCTGCTCCCTTGTTGACCCAACTTGTCACTAGTGTTGTCCAGAACTCTGATGGAGATCTGAAGGTGAGTGTGGGATCAATCATCGAATCCATCAAAGAGGTACTTCTATCACCAACCAAATCCATGATGTGATGGGGAATCCCCCTAGATCCCAATAATAGTCTGGCCCTGGGGCTCCTCTGGTAACCCACAGCCCCTACTGAACTATGGCCATGGATATGTCCAAACACCTAGTTCGCTCAATCAATTATCAGCTCAATACCTCTCACCATGCGACCTCGTGAGAGGGATCGAATGCAAGAACACTCGCACACGTAACAACTCCATCATGTGACTGTTGCGCCCTGCACAACTCATGTTTCCTCGTCTCACTACCCTGGTCAACACATAAGACCTATCTAGATAGCTCTGCTTCTCTCTCTTTAAAGAGCAGAGGTAACTTAACAGTGTTGCAAGTCCCATCTATGTATGTCTGAAGAGGGTTGTTGTCTGAAAGTACTACATCTCTACTAGTTGACAACGCATTTGCCTTCTCCCCATCTATGGTTGACCCCAAAGATGGCTACTCATCCTCCTCAACCATGGGCTCAACATGAGCTACTAATTTCCCCTCCACAAATGACTCATCATGCATAGCGTCCTCACCATTCTATTGTAGTTGGCTATCGTCTAAAAACTCTATCATGGTTCTAGATACCATTGTGCCTATTGGTATCTTGTTAATGGATGGCCCTACAAGTGTATGCTCTACCATCTCTTCAAATATCTCAACCAAAGCCATCAATGGACTCTCCAAAAATGGTGACTCTTGAGTCACACTAGGCTGATCTATGTCCTCCCCACAACCACCAGGGTTATCTGCATCCTGCGCAATCTCCTCCTCATGCTCGATGTCAGGAATCACCTCCATGTAGTGGGCCTTGCCCTTGTTGCTCCTGCGCCCTAGGTTCCATGGCTCCTGACTTGTGAAGCTAAAGTTCCTCCTCCGGAGATTCCTCTTGGTCTCGTCATCAAGCTTCCCCCCTCAATATGATGATCCAGCCCTTGACCTATGCTTCTGCTTCAAATGGAAAAACTCCCCAAATGATAGAGACCTCCTAATCCTAGGGTCCAATGCATCATACTCATCAATCCCATCTAAGAAAGACCTCAACAAATCTGCAAAAGTATCTGGATCTCCCTCCCTCTTATGCTCATCTAGAAAATGAGGCATGGTAGTACAGCTTGGCTCGCCATACATATGGGTGTTATTCTGCTTTGGTTGATCCCCCCTGAGTGATATGAATGGCTTCACCCCCCATGACATGCATATCTCTAGGGTCTTTGTCATAAAGATGAAGATGGCTCTAGTTTATCCCCTTAATGTTGTTGATTTTTGGTAGCATCGGATGTGCTCTAAGTCTCAAATTTTGCACGGAGGCTTAGTCACATGCATTCTCCAATACCCAGAAATCATTTTGGGAAATTCCACCTGGAGACAGTTTTATTAAAATAATTAATTATTTTTAATGGGACCCTAAGTCTAAACTTAGGGAGTTAAAATAATTAAAGGGTATTAATATAATTTGTGGGTGAAACTTCTAGAAGAAGGCGGAGATCAAGTCAATATGATCC
The DNA here is from genome assembly GCA_000404065.3 of Pinus taeda. Lineage (NCBI taxonomy): Eukaryota > Viridiplantae > Streptophyta > Pinopsida > Pinales > Pinaceae > Pinus > Pinus taeda. Next base: position 147,064 of record APFE031361160.1, on the reverse strand, counting down.
TAGCCATTGATTAGGATCTAATCTGGGTCATTGATTGATCAACGAGAGGATTATAAGGGAAAGCTTGATGAGCACTTGGAGAACACACCAAGTGAGTTCAGAAGATCGAATTTCTGAAGCAGAGTAGCTGCCGGAGAGAGATTTGAAGTGAGCTTTTGCGGTGAGGGGCAGTGAGTATCTGAAAGAAGGAAGTTTTCCTAGGATGGAGAGTACGAGGTAGAGAGAGGGCAGAATGACGTCCAGAGAGAGGTAGACGCTGGCCCACACAGAGCTGACGTGGTGGCAGTGCAAGCCTTAGAGGGAGATCAAATTCCTACTAAAGAAATCGAGTTTCAATAGCCGAGAACCGAGATGTGAGACTAGGAGGCAGAGATTCGGATTGCAGTGAATATCCGAAAGAAGGAAGTTTTTCTGGGACGGAGAGTATGAGGCAAAGAGAGGGCAGAACAACGTCCAGAGAGAGGCAGACGCTGGCCCACACAGAGTTGACGTAGTGGCAGCACAAGCCTTAAAGGGGGATCAAATTCCTACTAAGGAAATCGAGTTTCAGTAGTTGAAAGCCGGGGTGTGAGACTGGGAAGCAGAGATTCGGATTTTCCAGCCAACAGAGGGTCCGGAGGAGCAGAGTGATACCCAACAGGAGTGATGTAGGAACTATGTGGGATTGAAGCAGTTTTGCATAGAAGCTACGCAGAGGGTACACAGAGGCTCCAGCTCAATGTGATCAAGCTCAAATTCTCCCAGTGACAGGGTGAGAACACTTCACCATTCGTTTTGTCCAGATTCTCTCTGTATCAGATTGCTACTTAAGCATCCAAGAATTGCACTTAGATTTACTACTACATAATAATAAAACCCTCAAATCTGTTGCACCAGTTTTCCCACATTGGGTTTTTCCGGGGACATTTGTCCAAAAATAATGGTGTTATTGTGTTGTATTTTCTTTCTTGCTTAGTCTCTTGTTTCCGCATATAAATTAATTAAGTGAAGGCTGCAGTGTATGTATATCAATATTTGTTGTAGGAAACTGCAAATAACATGTTCATGTAAATCTAACAAGTAGGAGAAATATCATCAATGCTGCAGTAGGAACAAAAAGAGCCTCAACATGAGGAGAAGCTGGTGGGATGCAGTTTTTTTTGTAAGCTATTTGTTGGGCAGAAAATCGCCAGAAGAGAGAGGAGAAGCACGGTTGAGGGAATTTCTTCCTCATAGAACTCTTAGCCAAGGAATTCGAATTCTCTAGAGCTAAGCAGCAACAAAGGCGCAGTACTTTTACTAGCTCCAGCAGGGAATGCATAGGCTAGTCCAGTAGCAGCACAGAGGAGAGAGGAGATTTTCGACATTTGTAGCAGAAATGGCAACCAGTGGCTTGAGGGATCAGGATAGGTTGGATGGGGCATCCAACTACATCATTTGGAAGGCAAGAATGTCGTTCCTTCTAGATGAGCATGCCCTCAAGACATACTCAACTGCGTGATCGTTGTCCCTGCAGATGCAGATCTGTTGAAGAAATACAATGCTAAGATGGCAAAGGCGAAAATAATGATCCTCGACAAAGTGAAGGATCATGTGGTTTGTCAAATCGCTAGCAGAGGGACTGCTAAGGAGATGTGGGATGCATTGTCTACATTATATCAGGGATCTTCAGAGCAATGGAAGATGTACCTTGAACAAAAGTTGAGCTATGCTCAGATGCAGAAGGGGGAGCTTGTGGATCCATTCCTCATGAAGCTTCAGGAAACCTGTGATGAATTGTTTGTTGTGGGGCATACACCTCAAGATTCAGAGTTAGTTAGACTGGCCCTCAATTCTATCTCAGATGGGTGGCAAGTCTCTGTACAGAGTGTCCTGGGCAAAGTCGCTTTGCCAAATTGAGATGAGATGAGGGCAGCTCTAAAACAAGAGGAGCTGAGGAGAGACTTAGTTAACATTAAACTTGATGGAAGCAGCAACAGTGGATCAAAGCCCAAGGAGGAGGAGAAGAATGCAACCCTTGCATCGAAGGGACGGCAGGAGCAGCAGAGACGTAAGAAGGACATCTCAAAGATAAAGTGCTTCAGGTGTGGTGAGATGGGTCACTACACAACTCAGTGTCCTCTCAGGAAGAAGGACAAAGATGAGGAACACGATCTGAAGGCTGCGCCCGAGAAGATCGAGGAGTTCACCAATGCAACCGAGATACCTCCGGGAGAGAGGTGGGCTGATTTGGAGGTGTAGTTCGAAAGAGCTACAGATGGGTATGATCCATCAAGAGGCCACCTCTTGGATCAATTCCATTCTACAGGAGCCTAGATCAAGAGTAGCAAGATGGACTAGTGTCGGATGGTGCCAAGTGTTGGGGAGACAGTTGCAGTGGCTAGGAGCGCCAAAGATTGAACAACATAGAGCAGAGTTGGCAGCAGTGCAAATGGCATAGAGTAGAGGTTAGCAGCAGCGCAGTAGATTCAGAAGGTTAGCACATAGACTAGCAACAGTCAAGCTTCAACATTCACATGGTATCATCCTGAACATAGTTAGTTCAACAATTTGGGATGTTTTTCTGTTGCTGATGGAGTAGCAGCAACAGTTTGCAGCGCAGTGGCAGTTAGCAATGGCAGTGCTAGCAACGGCACAGATGTAGCACTTGAGAGGGAGTTGTAGTATGAAGGTAGTGTTGACAGTGGCAGTGTCAGCAATAGTACAGTTGCAGTAGCAGCGTAGTAGTTGGTGGACAACATGTCAAACACCAGAAGCACAAAGGTCAATGTTATGAAGCTAGGGTGATGCTTCAGTGGGAAGCGTTGCTAGAGCACATTCCTCGCTAAGAGGGAGTGATCACAGCTAAGCCGCTTTTACACAACAAAGTTGTATCTTTACATAATTTATACGTGGACCTGTGGGTTATGGGCCCACATATATATCGAAAGCATTATAATTGGCAGAATCACAACAAAACCCGACCAATCATCGTCGGTCTTCTTTGAACGTTTAAGACCGGAACCCAAAAGGAAATAAACCCCAGTTCATAACTTATCAGGTCTGCTAGAAATGTTAACCCACGCACACATTCGAGCGCGATTACCATCCGATCATTCAATCAACGAACAGTCTCGATGGTCGGAACTCAACGAGGTTTTAAGCCTGTTGTATAAGACCTCATCGCATCCGATTTTGGAATTAACAGCCACGCTTGTTGGCATGCGATATGTGTCCGATCACCCATTAATGAACGGTCCGATCACTCTTAAGGTTAAACTCGTTTTAATGATTTTCTCGAGTCCATTAGCCAAGATAACTTGCTTGCAAGTTTCCACGCGATCACCGTGGATCTTCTTTCATCGGACAGCTATGATGTTTCTTCCACCATTCCTCTTCCATCATTATTATCCGTCGATTTGGCTGATCCGACGGTTTCCATTCTTTGCCGTTTTAACAGATCTCTCATTCGCTTATTGGTGGAATTACGTTACAACACATTTATCTTTGCCATACTCGTTTAAGGCGAAGTTCATAGGAACTTCGTCTTACACTCGCACACGCAAATTATCAACTTACGATAAAGAACATATATGTAAACAATACATAGACACACGAAACCCACATAACAAACATATTTCAATTATATACAGAACTAGATTACAAGCTAAGGTGGAGCTGACTCAAGGAGGATTGTGATCGCAATCCAATGGTTTGGTAAGATTTAAAACAAAGGTAAAGTCTCTCATCTCAACTGTTTCATTTATAAAAATTCTTAAAAAGCTCTCTTTTTCTCTCCAATTTTTTTTTAACTAGCTCGCTATAATTTCCATATCCTTTTAGCTAGTAACCCCTTAGAGAGAGTGCATAAATTTAAATCTTGACCAAGAGATAGATATATTTGGTTTTTCTTAGTTATTTTGCATATTTTACATTGGTATATCTAGTTTTATGTGTGTAGATCTGCAAGTACATGTTCTAAATTTTTAGACTTCAAATTTCACCAAAAAGATACTTTACAAGTCTCCAAATACCAAGTGCCTTATTGTGCCTTGTTGTAGCTCATATTAGTTTATATTGCTTTTTTTTGCATCCGAAGCTAAATTTCAAGTTATTTCAGTCCTAAAATTCATTATTAATAATTGAAATAAATTTTTGAATTATTTACCCAAGGGTTTTTGACCCTAGGATCTCCAAAAAGAAATTTCTAACTACCTGGAAATTTAATTTGTGTTGGTCGAAGGCTTAAGTTTGGCCTTAAATGGCCAAATTTTAGTTTTTCAACATTACCACCCTTGTATCTGACATCCGAGAGTGTTTTGGCACTTTTGGGTGACTATTTAAGGGCTTTGCTCGCTATTTTAGCACTTTTTGCAGAAATTACAAACCTGTCAAAATTGGTCAGTGCGCAAACTTTATGCAAAAACTCCCCTACCCAATAATTCAAACTCAGAAATCTTTATATATTTCATTCAGATATTTTAGATAGACCAAAATCCATTACTCATACGACTATATTTAAAGTGTATTTTGAGTCTTAACTTGTTATTAGAAGTTTTATATGCAAATTTACAAACCCGTTAAAATAGGGCAGCAAGCATTCATGTTTAGATAACTTGTCTAACTAGGTATTCATTTATAGAATAAACATTTTTTTGGTTAGAATATTTTTCATACACTAATTACTATTATTAACTTGCTAAATTCTATTGATTTTTAGAGTACTTGTGTGTTGATTTAACTAATCTTGTGTTGTAGATTTATTATATTAGGCTCGCAGGACAACAAGTACAAAATTCTTCCCTTTAGCCCTATTACCGCTCAAACTAGCAGGGGACCTAAGCGGGATCCCTAAAGGGCAAATGCTAGGCCAAGGGCAACAACTGGAGACTTAGTCCATTGTCACCTTAGCTAAAGCTCCCTTCTATTTACCGACTTTCACCGATGGAAGAGACCCAGTGTATTATGGAGTCACCGATGAAGGATAAGTAAATGAAAGGAAGTGGAATAACCCAAATAATCTCTTTCCCGGAAGAGTTAGAAAGGTAGAGCTTGCTTGCTTTCTAAGCAAGGTACAATGTCTTCTAGGAAAAGAAGGGAGGATTTGAGGGTTAGGTTTATGGGATATGACTTATGAAGGAATTTCCCAATCCCTAAAATCCTTATTGGAAATGGTATCCTGGATGGTTCTTGTAGAATTGTCTTTTGAAAGGAACGGGACCACACGGGACCAAATGGACCCAGTCTAGGGTAGGGGAGAAAAGTATGGCAACCAATGATTATCCCTAACTTGGACAAGGTATGGAAATGGATCAAAGAAAGAATATCCACTTAAAGGTTTAAATTGATTCAATAAGGTACTAGGTTTTGGGGATGCTAGGGCAATGTTTGATCCTGAAGCTAGGGCTTGGCTTTTCTCACAACTCCACCGTCAAAATGGTCTCAAATTTGGTGGAGGTCTTGAGGAAACACCAACATCGGAGACCCTAAGAGATAGAACTTTTTGGATAGGTAGTTTTCCAGGAAAATGATGCCCTAGTGACCCAACTTGGATAGACTTGGAAAAAGGTGAAAAGATATGACTTTAGGTGACCACCTGTTGGTAGATCAGTGCCTTAGTCTTGGGAGAATGGAGTCTATGATAAAATAAGTGAGGACTTTTGGTTCTTAGTCAAGAAGGCCCCAAGGGCCAAGACTACTTCGCTAGCCTTCTAGGTCAAAGAGAAGTAATCTTGCATCTTTTATACTTCGATGAGCAAAAGGTGATGGCTTGTCAAGATAAATTCGTTGATAGAATTACCCCTAGGAGATTTCATTCACATTACATGGCCCATACATTAAGAGATGCTATATAGAGACAAAATTCCACAATTTAAGCAGTGAATGCATGCAACAATTAGCCCTAAAAATAGCAAAAATCCCAATACAATGTATGTGACAAAGTAAAACAAGAATAGCATTAAAATCATGTACTTACATGTAATAGAGTATATCCAACCATCTACAAGTTGACAACAGAGAAGCTCCAAGACAAGATAAACCAAATCCACACATCAAAATTCATCCATAAAGTCAAAATTCATCCTCCAAGAAAAAGTGCAAAATTCTCAAGAGAGAGAAGAGATCCAATCCAAAGTGATGATGAGAAAATAACTCATATCATTTGTATTTATACACTAATGAGGAGTTCGAATTAGCCTCCTTGGCCTATATAAGCCCCAAAAATAAAATAATGTTCTAATAATCCAACTTTTGGTGACAAGCCCACCAAACTGGCTCATAAATGAAAGAATAAGCCTCTCAAGAGTTCAAATAATAATCTATGCATGTCGTAGGGCCCTCTAAGAGGCCTAATGAACTCCATGGGTGCCACAATGAAGAGTAGGACCCTCAAAAGCAATGGACAAGGGGTTGACCCCTTGTAATAACTTGTGGTGCTCCAAACGACATGTGGGGGCACACAAGTGTCCTCATGGGTCTCCAAACAAATCAAAAATGCATGTAGATCGCCTACAAGGGCTAGGATGATGGTACAGGTATTGCCAGATCATCGTGCAAGTCCTGGATCATCTGCTAAGTGTATAGTGCAAATTTGGGGCTAGCTAGGCATGATGGATCAGCTGCATCTTCCTCATCCAATAAGTGAACCACGAGCAATCTCTGAATGGTTGTGGAGATCCATGGAGTGTTGTCTACTGTTGTGGAGACCCATGGCTCTCAACGCACACCTTATATGTGCCAATGTAGACCTCTGGAGGATTAGGACCCCGTATAGGGAGGCCAAACACAAGATGGAGACCATCTGCAATCCTGCATAAGATCCAATGTGTCCCCTAGCCTTCCAGTACAACAATTCATTAGAGAAATCGAGTAAATGAACTTACCAATCATGGGACTTCCTAAAGGCCTGCCCTTCCATGAGGGGCTTTGTGATGTGCCAATGTCTCCTAAACTCCAAATGGGGTTAACCAAGAATCCTATTAGGTGGTTTCTACTTGTAAAGGGGATAGTATATTCAAAGTACATCCTTCAAAAGGTGGTGGCATGTGATAGATAGGTGAATGAAGTAGTGGATTAGATGGGGTAGCCCTGGTTCACATGTTGGGGTACAAGGGTAGCTAATAAGAGGGAAGCCCACACTTGGGTTTATAATGTATAGGAGGGAGCAATCTGGTACAATGAGGTGCCCCGGCCTTGATTTTTCCACCCTTCTTTATATGTCTTTTGCCTTTTTAGGATTTTCTTTGATTAACTGCTCAGGGCTCAAAGGGTAAGAGTATAATGTATAAGATATAGCAGTGAATACCCCTTTTAAAGGTAGGGTGGTTCATTGCCCACCAGGGGTTGAGAAAATCATGGGTTCCTATATGACGAAGGAGGTTCATAGAACTTGTAGGAACCAGGGTGATGGCCATGATGATGGGGTAGAGCTCATTTATTGGCTTTTGCCCACGTGCCAAATGTATTTGTCCCATCCATATTTTGCATTTTCTGGTACATTTTCCTATTGAATGTGGCCAAATATGCTTTTATCTTTCCTTTTAGCTGCAACAACCTCCAGACTACATTCCAGGTCATGACCCAAGGTGTGGGCAAGGGGAAGGGGCAAGTTGACCCTATGTGGACCCAATGGAGGAATGTGGACCTAGGGGGGAGAAATGATGAATGGGGTAATAATGAGTGGAAAGAGGGTAATATAAATGAATAAGGGAGCGAGTCCACGCAACCAAAATCGGGGTTTCCAATGAAATACCATCCCTGTTGATTTTTGTAGCATTGGTTGTGTTCTAGCCACGAAATTTGGTGGAGAGGCTAGAATACATGTATTCTCCAAAACCCAAAAATCATTTCCGGAAATTCCACCTAGAGATGACTTAATGAAAATAATTAATCTTTTTTTTAATGGTGCTTAAGTCTAAACTTAGGAACACTAATTAATTAAAGGGTATTAATTAAGTCATGGTGAAATCTTCTAGAAGAAGACATGGATCAAGTTCTAGTTAATCTTAGCCAATGATTATATTTTAATCTTGGTCATTGAAGCCTCAATGAGAGATTATAAGAAGAAATTTGATGGGGGTTGGAGAACGCACCTGGAGCCACCAGAAATTCGATTTTGTTGGGAAATCGATTTCTAGAGTAGCAGTTGTGAGTTGCGAGAGGTGAGTCAGTAAAATCGAAGCGGTAAGAGAGGGACAGGGATAGTAAGGCCAAAAGGAAGTTTTTCCAGTCCAGTGAGTGCATAGCAAAGAGAGAAAATTCCACAATGAGGTTGGCGCAGTGTAGAGAGGGCAGTGCAGAGCTTCAGAGGGAGATCTGTATTTTGCTGAGGAAAAGTCGAAATTCAGTGCCAGAAGCTGGAGTGGGAGCCCGGAGGCCAGGAAGATCAAGTTTCCAAAGTAGCAGTTGATCAGTCAGTAAGAGAGACGCTGGTCCAAGATGGGTGACACAGATCTGCATAGGGTGACGCAGAGGCAGCAAGGAGCATCTCATCTTGAGCCAACGTCAATGTCGGGACTCGAATCATCGGTGGAAATGAGATTTTTCTCACTAGACTTCTGTTAGTCATTTTCTCTGTATGGAAAGCTAGATTTGAGCTTGCATATATTTGTACACAGATTTACTACTGCATAATAATAAAACTCTCAGTTGCTGCACCAATTTTCCCAAGTTGGGTTTTTTCGAGGACTTTGGTCCAAAAATAATGGTGTATTATTTGTGTGTGCATCTATTCTTCCAGTGTTTTTATTTCTTCCGCAATATTGTATTTGTGAAGGCTGTAGTGTATTAGTTTCGATATTTATCGTATAAAGCAGTAAATTATTTTTTAAGATATTTAACAAATAGAAGAAACTTAAGCAGATGCTACAGTAGGATTCGAGGTTTTCCAAATTTTCACAATCCCTAGAGCCAAATGGTCAGTGAAAGAGATCCCATGGGACTAGAATGCAAGGTTAATATCCAAAAGGGGTCTAGGCAACAAGGGCATAGACCTAACCCATTCTTTCTGCCGAATCCCCCCATTAATCCATGCCTAGAAGTGTTCAGGATAGGAAAAGTACAATACTCAATTAACAAATGGCAAGTCATACGTTTAGGTTCGAGAGGCCCACCTTCAAACATACGATCATGGTAGATGGGTGAGGGACCATATGGTTGGCTCATGTGGCGGAGAAATGGCACAAATGAGCTAGCTGGTGGCTGCAAGGGACTGCTGGCTGCCGGCTGAGGACCATCCTGGAGAAAACAAATTCTCCTAGGGATATCACCCACAAAATGGTGGGTAACAAGCCCAAAAATACAAAAATACCCCATGTAAGGCATTGATCTTGTATTGGTTGGCCAAAATTACATTTCAAGAAGCCTCCCTTAGCCTTGTGGTAGGAGTTGAGGCTTGAAGAGTGGGGATTTAGGCTGAGGTGATAGTGGGCCTTTGTCCAGTGTGTGTCGTCCATAGTGGATTGCATGATCTCCCACAATTCACTAAACGGAGTGATAACAAGTCCATCTCCATGATGCTCGCATACCACTCCAGGACGTAAGAATGGCCATCAAGGTAGGGAGTTACCACCCACTATTGGGTTGTCAGTAGTGCCATAAAGCCAAGCACCATGAAGATGAAGCTAAAAAAACCATGATTGTCTACCATGACCATCCACCATCAAGAGACTAGGAGACAATTTCACAAAACACATCCACATGGCCTTATAAGGCTATCACTTGCACACATTTGGGCATATAGATGGCATAGTCAAAAGTTCTAGAGTACCCTACTGAAGGAGGATTAATAAGCCATATGCTAGAGGTTCCTGAACAAGGGTTTTGATTTTATTTTATTCCGTAGTTAACATTATGGTGAAAGGCTCTCTCCTTGAAGAATCCCTTCTATTAGGGCTTGGTTTCATTACTTGCCTTGATTAAAGAAGGAGGTAATTTAATTTCTATGGTTCTCCCTCCTTTCCCTAATCCCCAAGCATTGAACAACCAACTTAAGAGGGGCATTCATCTTGATACCTAATGCCCTAGTGGAGATAAGGCACTTAAACTCTAGTCCAACAACCAACACTTTTCTACAAAATTCAAGTTCTTGTCATTTTATTGATTTATATTATATTAAAAAGTCCATAAAAATACAAGAACACAATACAAAAAAATCTAAAAGATAAAAATACCAAAAATAGTCTCATTCCAAGGTGGACGTTGGTTATGTGCCTCTAGCTACATCTAGCGGCATAAGACAAATCAGCCCTCTCCTTTTATGGATTATTTTTTGTTCTAACATTATTTGTTGAGTGTTTTTCAAGGTCCTCACAAATCTGGAATAAATAGGGTTCTGATTGGTTTTAATTGCATATTCAGCTTATTTAGAAGTATTTTTAACCTCGCAACATGCTGGAGAAAATATAGGGTTGACCCTAGGGGGATTAGCCCTCCAATTTATGCAATTTTTATTTCAGATTGTTGTACCCTTATATTCTATTGCATAAATCTGTTGTTGGGATGTCATTTCACTCATATTCATAGCATTAGCACCCCTGGATTCTTGATCCTAGTGTGTTTTCACACTCCCAATTGCTTGAAAGGCAGTCCAAACTTGTGTTTTCTACAGATTTCGTCATTTTTAGGTGTTGGAAGTGCAGGACAGCAGCAAGCTTGTCCTATTTTAGGTCATACAACCAAGAGGAAATCAAGGAGAAACCATCCACCCTTACCTCAACTTGTGGCATCAAAGGTAATATCTATTTGATATATTTCACTCTTTCTCAAGTGCTGATTTGTATTTTCTGCGTTAGTTATTTATATATCAGATTTAGTATTTGTGTTTAATTAACTCCTAACCTTCATCATAATCTAGGGTTTCTAGGCACTAGTCTACTAACTTGTTAGTGAAGCAATCTAGGCATTGGGATACTAACGGAGGCATTGTAGGAGTTGACCTAAAGTGAGAGGAGATTGTGCTAAGGTGTCAATAGATACATCACTGGTGTGTTTATCGCTTAGCACCTTCATCGGACTCTCCTTATGATATAATTGATACAAACAATGTGGGAAAGCATTCCTTGGGTTTCCTCAAAGAGTTTTTACTAGAAAAAGAGATAATGTATACAAACATTCCCCACAAGTAGGATGTTAGCACACTAGACATTTACATTGAAAATATCTTGTCCAAGATTAGTTTCTACTGTCCCCTTTGGCTTGAAACTTCTGATTGACAGATATTATTAATGGAATAACTCTTCTAATTAACTATTATTCCTAATTATACACCTTTTATCTTTCAGTTCCAACTGTCCCCTTTGGCTTAAAACTTCCGATTGACTAATATTCTTTGTGGAATAACTCTTCTAATTCACTATTATTCTTAATTATACACCTTTTATGTTTCAAAACTTAGAGAGAAAAGAATGAGGAAACCGAAAAACACACTTACTTAATAAAACATTATTTTCATTTAAAGAACATAAACATAAAATCATGAAGTCGAATAGCAGTTCCTTCTCTTGAATTTTTTTCAAACCTTGGTCACTGGCATGGAAAAATGCCATCTCAACCACTAGACCCCAGCCCAATAGACAGTCATCTCTTGAATTTTTGAACATATCAAAGCATAAAGTACATATAGCTGTTTAAAATGAAATTGGTATAATAAAAAGAGAACATTAAACACCTATAACAGGCATAAATTCTTAAGCTAGGAGATAACATGCAATACCTTTTGACACAGCTGCTTCTTTGTTGTTTTCAGTAGGATCACTCTTCCCTCCATAGCAACATGAGCTACTTCTTAAAAACACATGAGCATTCATTTTACAGGGAAAATTAACCTTTTCGACATCTTGCTCAGCTGCATTCTTTGTACCACTAAACTTTTGTTGTTTACAACAGGCAAGCTTATGCCTGAAAACATAGGCTAATGACACAATAAGAACCAAAAGCAATGCAATTCCAGTTAACCCCATTATCAACCCCCAAGAGTGCTGCTTCGTAGTGTCCTTGGCAGCTTCTGCAAACACGTGTAGGAAATCAGATTATTTAATCTTTACAAACATAATCATACAAGTAATAAAAACATTTATCAAAAACTTGCAACATCTCTATTTTCTAGACTAATTAAATAAACAAACAACATATGCAAGTGTAATGCATAAAGAGACAATAACCATCAAATTAAAATAATAGTAACAAAATAATTATGAAATACTATAAACTTGATCATCTGGTATGATTCTATTCTATCATTCTAAGTTATTAAGGAACCATTATTAATGTTCTTATCATAGAAGAAGAATGGCATGAAGTGCAAAGTCAATTTGATCTAGTAGTTAGCTATTGGTGCTTTCCAATTAGTTGTCACCCATTAAAATTGAGTTGCATCATGACACTTCCGAAAACAGCAAAGTGCATACACTGAGCCAAAGGGGATATATATCTTAGACACTTAATTCACTTGTCCGTCAAGGTAAGTCAGCGTGGCTTTTCTCCTATTGTTATCCATTAGTGCTTAACAAAATTAATGTCTTACAAGTTAAAGTTCTACGAAGTTACCCGTATTTAAAATATTGAACTCCATAAGCTCCAACACAAATAAAAAATTAAGCCCCATAATAAGGAAATTGGAATTAGAGCTTTACTGTAATATTCCTAATTAGCCATGGCTAATTGGAATATTCGATTTTGTCCAATTTTTGCCTTCTATAGTTATTTGTAAATAAAAAAGGTGAGGACAGGGGACATAACTCACTTTTAGAATAAAAAGTCACTTCCTAGTAGCACAATGTTGTGACTTAAAGGGGAGCCAAGGGGGCCAAAGGGGGACGTAGGAATGGGGCCCACGCAGACACATGGAGGGACTACGCAAGAGGGAAGAAACATGTGGCAAGAGGGAAATCACGCAGGAGGAGATGAGCCTAGGGATTGTGAGAGGCAGAGGCTATAAAATAGAGAGGAGCCCCCTCATTTTGGATCATTCAGTTATGTGCATTTTGAGCTAGTTGTTTCGACTTCTGAGCACACTGGTTGTTTATCTAATCTGCAGCACTGTTTAGTGCATTGAGTGTCTCCGTTCGAAGATCTCAACCTTAGCCCCGGGGGACTTCGAGTGCCTGCTCGGGCAAGGTATTTCCTTTGGCATTTCAGCAGTAGTTTTATCAGTATTCCAGCAGCGGTTTCAGCAGCATTCTGGAGGACTATGCAGCACTGGGAGAGGGACGCAGTTCTTTCTGGTAGTAGTGTTGGATTTGGGGTTTTGCAGGAGGATTTAGGCTGAGTGATTAAGAAGGGGACCAGCCCTTGCATCCTGGAGGATTTTGGCAGAGTTTCAAGTGGAGTTATGGAGGGGTTTCTTCAGTGGCAGCGCAGAGCATTGAGGGACTGCGCAGATCCCCAAGGGGGCGATTTTCAGAGGTCGGCTATTCCAGGAAAGCTTTCTGGGTTTTTGGAGTAGAGCCCGATTCTAGAGTTTCAGCATTTTCCGAGGAGGGGAGCAGCCCCAAATCATTATTTGTTTTCTAGCAGCAGCGGCAGCACGACAGTTCTCCAGCAGCATCCACGCAGAGAGGCCATTCCTTGATATTCGAGAGTATTTCTTCACTTGCCTTGTGCAAGTCGAGGTACCACCTGTCTGATCACCTCTTGTACTCATTTTATTGCTCAGTATAATAAAATGGCTTAGCATTTCTCGCTGCATTTCTTGAGTATCTACTTATATTTCCTGTTTACATTATTATATGTTGTACCACTGTTATTTTGTCATTTCTGGGTTATTATATCATTTGCACATATTTGGTTGGAGTTTTTGTTGGGGTTTGAGGAATATTTCCAGTGAGGGATATTACAGTGGTATCAGAGCATAGATCTGGCTCAGCCTGTGGAGCTAGCAATCTATGACACCAGGGGAAAAACCCTACATTTGTTACAGAGGTAGGAGATACAGAGACACTGGACGTAGGTTGGAGAATACCTACGGAGAGGGAGACTGTGTTCTAGTGGTGGACGCAGAACAGGAGGAGCTGGTGGTTGACGCAAAACAGAAAGAGCCGGTGGTGGACACAGAGCAGATGGCAGACGAGGACGGGAAAAGATTTGTGGATATGCTCCTCAAATCAGTGTAGGATCTGTCAAGGCAGATTGAGGTGATGGGTCAGAGATTCACGGCAGTAGAGGCTAGACAGCGTGAGAGCCCACGGGTTTTCCAAATTGGTGAGGGATCAGGTGCATCCCATCATTTGCCAAAGCAGCGTGATACTGCGCAGCAAGTGGCCTCACATGCCCCTACACGCTCTACCATGCCCACGTTCTTAGGAGCAGACACGGGGGTCGAAGCCCAGCAGGAGGCAAAGCCTAGCCATATGGGCGATTACTTTACAGAGTACCAGGCATATGGGCAGGAGTTCAGGGATGCTCTTTCATTCAGAGACTTTGTTCAGCTCCAGCGGGATAGTAGACCCCGCGATCATCACAAAGGAAACCGGCATTACCATGATGGTAACACCCACCGTGCAGCGAGTAGATTCCACTTGCCTACATTTGATGGTTCATCAAACAGTTCGGCGAAGTCTTGGGTGGAGAAGCTGGACATTTATTTTCAGCTTAACCAGATGTCAGAGGCAGAGGCCATCAAGGTGGCAACACTGCATTTGGATGGCGAGGCCCAAGATTGGTGGTTTCATGGGATGGTTACACTCGGGCACTCTATAGTGACGACATATGCGGAGTTTACCAGGAGATTGATGGAGCGATTTGATCGGAGGGATCTGGAGCAGCATTTTGTTGAGCTGACAAGGCTCAAACAGACAGGGAGCCCAGAAACCTACATTGCAGATTTCTTGACGGTCTCCGTGATGGTGCCAGACCTATCCACGGCACGGAGGGTCTATATGTATGTTGAGGGGTTAGCAGAGCCACTTCAGGATCTAGTCCGATCCACCAGACCAGCCACGCTCCAGGACACTATCAGCAGGACCCGAAACTTATAGCATGTCTTACCCAGGACCCAGACACCTTACCCCCAAAGACAACCATTTCAGTCTAAGGGGAAGGATGTGAGGATTCCACCTCCAAAGGGGAATCCAGGACGAGTACAATTCGAGGACGATGTCAAGAGGTAGCTGAAGAAGAAGCGGTTGTGCTTCACATGTCAGAAGTCGTGGGCACCAGGACATAAATGTGTTGTTGGTAAAGCACATTTTATTGAGGCCTTCTCCGAGAGCAGTGAAGAAGAGGATGACGAGGATGATGTGGAGGCAGGAGATAGCCATGCCATACAGGGACCTCTGCCACCACCGCCAGCAGCAGGTGGTGCATCTTTTGCACCTACTGGAGGAGCCCTTGTAGCATTGCGAGGAGTTCCCAAGTATCTGATGCTACGCGTACGAGGGACAATACATGGCCAGCGGGTATCAGTTGTGGTTGACAGTGGGGCAACCCACAACTTCATCAATGCACAGATGGTTGAGCGGAGAGGTATTCAGACAGAGAGCTTCAATGGGTTTTCAGTCTTGGTCCCAGGAGATCAGACCATGACGTGTGCTCGTTATGTTCCAGAGCTTTCAGTGACGATGGGCACCTACACATTGACTGGCCACTTTTTCGTGGTCGATATCCCGAACACCAACATGATACTGGGTGTTGAGTGGCTTATCACTCTAGGGAAGGTCACGACGGATTGGAATACCCTAGAGATGGAGTGGGATGATGAGAAGACAGGGAGGCATGAGAAGATACGGGGACAACACACATATCCACCTCAGACTGTGTCGGCTCATCGGATGGAGGCAGTCTTCCGAAAGGGAGACATAGAGTGGGCAGTGGAGCTGCGGGCATCAGAGGCAGGGACTACAGGGCAGACGGTACATCCAAAGATACAGTCCATCCTTGATCGGTATGCCATAGTGTTTGGGGAGATTCCACCAGGACAGCCACCAGATCGGGGGTTTGAGCACACCATCGAGCTTGAGCAGGGCATACAGGCAGTGATAACCACCCCCTATAGGCACCCCAAGGCCTATCGGGACGAGATTGATCGAGCTATCCAAGAGTTGCTGGCTCTTGGGCACATTCGACCGAGCACGAGTCCTTTTGCTTCTTCTATGGTGTTAGTGAAGAAGAAGGACGGTACATTGAGGATGTGCATTGACTACAGGGCCCTGAACAAGAAGACCCAGAAGAACAGGTACCCCATACCCAGGATCGATGAGTTGATGGACAAGTTGAGGAGAGCACGATTCTTCTAAAAGATTGATTTGAGATCTAGGTACCATCAAATTCGCATGAGGGAGCAGGACATTCCCAAGACTGCCTTTAGGTGTCACAATGGGCACTTTGAGTTCTTGGTGATGCCTTTTGGGCTAACCAACGCCCCCGCTACATTTCAGTCCTGCATGAATCACATCTTCCGTAGTCACTTGAGGAAGTTTGTGTTGGTATTCTTTGATGACATTCTCATTTACAGCAAGACTTGGGAGGAGCATCTCCAGCACATTGAGACGGTATTGCGTATCTTGCAAGAGCAGCAGTTCTACGCCAAACTCTCCAAGTGTGAGCTTGGGTTGACAGAGATGTTGTATCTAGGACACATCATAGGAGTGGACAGAGTGAGAGTCCACGAGGACAGGATCAGGGCCATCAAAGAATGGCCGGAGCCGAGAAATGTGATGGAACTTCGAGGATTCATTGGCATCTGTACTTACTACCGAAAGTTAGTCAAAGGTTTCTCGCAGCTTGCTGCACCCCTAACAGATTTGACAAGGAAGGGGGCATTCAGTTGGTCGGATACAGCGTAGCGAGCCTTTGACAAGCTCAAGCAGGTTATGAGCAGCTGCCCAGTGCTTGTGTTGCCAGATTTTATGCAGCCATTTGTTTTGGAGTGTGATGCATCGGGAGAGGGGATCGGCGCAGTGTTGATGCAGGGAGGTCACCCTATAGCCTTTGAGAGTCGGAAGCTCCTTCCACACGAGAGGTTATTCTATATACGACAAGGAGATGTTGGCCATCATGCATGCATTAGCTAAGTACTGGCAGTATTTGGTGGGAAACAAGTTCAGGGTGAGGACTGATCACAACAGCCTCAAGTACTTTTTGGAGCAGAAGCAGCTACAGGAGAGGCAGCAGAAGTGGATCAGCAAGATCCAAGCATATGACTTTGACATTGAGTATGTCAAGGGTAAGAACAACGTGGTAGCAAATGCCCTTTCACGTAGACCAGCCACATTGTCTCTTATGAGCTTGGACACAGATTGGAGGGGCCGACTCTTAGTAGAGTACTCCAAGGACAAGTTTGTATGTGAGATTCTGGATGGGCAGGTGGCAGATGATAAGTACAGGGTGGTTGATGAGATCATCTATTGCAGGGAACGGATCTTCTTGACTGAGGGGTCTCAACTCAAGAAGAAGATACTCCAGGCATCACATGATTCACCATTGGCAGGACATCAAGGGTTTACCAAAACCTACAGGGCCATTAGGGAGAGGTTCTCATGGAAGGGCCTCAAGGAGGACGTACTCCAGCACATCTAGGAGTGCGATGTTTGCTAGAGGAACAAGGGAGAGATGAGCCATCCCGCGGTATTATTGCAACCTCTTCCCATTCCGGAGGGGAAATGGGAGAGTATTTCGATGGACTTCATCACAGTGTTTCCCATGGTACAGGGCAAGGATTGTATCTTTGTCATCGTTGATCGACTGACAAAGTACGCACACTTTTTTTCCATATCCGTACACTATACAGCAGCACAGGTGGCCAAGCTGTTCTTCAGAGAGATCTTCAAGCTACATGGTCTTCCTAAGACCATCGTCAGTGATAGGGACAGCCGTTTCATGGGCGGGTTTTGGCAGGAGCTTTTCCGATTGGTGGGGACGGAGTTGACACCGAGTACCAGTTATCACCCACAGATGGATGGGCAGACAGAGATAGTTAACAGGTGGCTAGAGGGCTACTTGCGTAACTATGTCAGTGGACAACAACGAGCATGGTTGAGGTGGTTGCATCTAGGGGAGTACTGCTATAATACCTCACATCACATGTCCATCGGTATGTCACCATTCTATGCCTTATATGGGTATCATCCTTTATCTTTTGCCCACGCAATGTTTGATGACAGCAAGGCTCCTAGAGCCAAGATTTGGATCCAAGAGAGGCAGGATATTCTCTGAGCTCTCAAGGATAACATGGCTACAACGTAGAACCAGCAGAAGCTATATGCCGACAGGGGTCGAGTGGAGAGACAGTTCAAGGTAGGGGACATGGTCTACCTACGATTATAGCCATACCGATAGACGTCACTAAAGCAGAAGGGGGCTGAGAAGCTCAAGTCCCGCTTTTATGGGCCGTACAAGGTGACACGCAGGGTTGGACAGGTTGCATATGAGTTGGAGCTACCCCAAGGCAGCAAGATTCATAATGTTTTTCATGTATCATGCCTGAAAAAGGCATTGGAGCAGCAGGTGACAGTGACAGATGAGCTACCACCCATGGATGACGAGGGGCATTTGGTATTGCAGCCAGAGGATCATTGATATCAGGGAGAGGCAGCGGCGGAGTAGGACGGTCCGGGAATTCTTGGTGAGGTGGAAGAATTTGCCGGATGAGGATGCCACTTGGGAGAGTGAGAAGATCTTGCAGCATCCATCACTTCAGTTGCTTGAGGACAAGCAACATTTTGCCGGGGGGGACTGTAATATTCCTAATTAGCCATGGCTAATTGGAATATTCAATTTTGTCCAATTTTTGCCTCCTATAGTTATTTGTAAATAAAAAAGTGAGGACGAGGGACATAACTCACTTTTAGAATAAAAAGTCACCTCTTAGTAGCACAACGTTGTGACTTAAAGGGGAGCCAAGGGGGCCAAAGGGGGACATAGGAATGGGGCCCACGCAGACACATGCAGGAGGGAAGAAACACGTGCAAGAGGGGAATCACACAGGAAGAGGTGAGCCTAGGGATTGTGAGAGGCAGAGGCTATAAAATAGAGAGGAGCCCCCTCATTTTGGATCATTCAGTTATGTGCATTTTGAGCTAGTCGTTTCGACTTTTGAGCACGCTGGCTGTTTAGATAGTCTACAACACTCTTTAGTGCATTAAGTGTCTCCGTTCGGAGATCTCACCCTTAGCCTCAGGGGACTTCAAGTGCCTGCTCGGGCAAGATATTTCCTTTGGCATTTTAGCAGTAGTTTTATCAGCATTCCAGCAGCAGTTTCAACAGCATTTTGGAGGACTGCGTAGCACTCGGAGAGGGACGCAGTTCTTTCTGGCAGTAGTGTTGGATTGGGGGTTTTGCAGGAAGATTTAGGCTGAGTGATTGAGCAGGGGACCAGCCCTTGCATCTTGGAGGATTTTGGCAGAGTTTCAAGTGGAGTTCTAGAGGGGTTTCTTCAGTGGTAGCGCAGAGCATTGAGGGACTGCGCAGATCCCCAAGGGGGCGATTTTCGGAGGTCGGCTATTCCAGGAAAGCTTTTTGGGTTTTTCTGAGTTTTTGGAGTAGAGCCCGATCCAGAGTTTCAGCATTTTCTGAGGAGGGGAGCAGCCCCAAATCATTATTTGTTTTCTAGCAGCAGCGGCAGCACGACAGTTCTCCGACAGCGTCCACGCAGAGAGGCCATTCCTTGTTATTCTGAGAGTATTTCTTCACTTGCCTTGTGCAAGTCGAGGTGCCACCTGTCTGATCACCTCTTGTACTCATTTTATTGCTCAGTATAATAAAACGGCTTAGCATTTCTCACTGCATTTCTTGAGTATCTGCTTATATTTCCTGTTTACATTATTATATGCCATACCACTGTTATTTTGTCATTTTTGGGTTATTATATCATTTGTACATATTTGGTTGGAGTTTTTGTTGGGGTTTGAGGAATATTCCCAGTTAGGGATATTACATTTGCTTAGTTTGGTCTCCTTTAACCAAATTTTAAAGTTAATATTATGGCGCTGCTTAAATAGTTCTACAATTATTAATGACAGACAAATGGTTTTCTAGAGGGGAAACAAATTTGTAAAGATTGATTATGATACGAAATTCAAATACATGTATTAAATCTGAAGATTCCCAAAATAACCCCATGATAGACAAACTGGATACAACAAAACACTGATATGGTTTGGCGTGGTGTCTAATACTATGTCAAATCTGCACAATAACTTGCAACAAGTTCATTGCACAGATTGGTACTAAAATAACTAACAACCACAAATGTACACTCAGAATTGAACACACAGACTTGAGGGGCAAATCAAAATTCAATTAATATAGTACAATAGGGTACATATGTTACAGAATCTCAACCTCTCATAATCTCCTAGATCCTCAATCGTTGCTTCCTTCTTCTCTCTATTTATTTAATCCTCTTTATTTATGCTATTGTTTATCATACCCATCTAGTTACTTGATGCTTTAAATTTTGTCACTATAACGATCACGTGCCTCTTTATCTTTCACTTTGTCACTTCAATTATACGTGTGTTCATTCATCTCCTTCAGCGCATGGTTTCCCCTACATCATTCTAGCATGTTGTTTCCAACCTTCAACACAATCTTTCCTTTTGGAAACATCTATGCACTCCAAGATCAACTTCCAAAATTGTGCTCCAATTCCTTGTTCCTTCCATGCATAAGTTATCCATTTCCATATCATCTCCAAGCATGCCATCTCATTGTGCACATTTATCTTAAATATGCCTTGTCCTTGATCGCAGTGCATTCTTCTATTTTGGGTCAAAATTGTGCATCTCTTCCACGCTGTTCAAGTTCTGCACTTCTCTCTTGATTTGTTTCAGTGCAACCAGGCTTAGTTGCACTTGCACTATTCCTTGACTTCATTTCGTTTCTTTCTGGTGCGAACATTCCATGCTTGCCCTTGCATCTTCTTCAAATGCTCCTGCATCCATCATCATGTGTTTAATTTGGAAACTGAGAAGCTAAACAAGAAGAATAGTTCAAGTGGCTTGTGAAAATTCCAAACTGGAACCCTATTGCAGCAACTGGAAATTATTCTCCTAATTGTTAATTTTATTGAACAATTTATTTGCAGTTTGCTACAGCAAATATTGCATAAATCGCACTGCAATCTACACAAATAAAACTGCGGAAGAATAAAACGTTGGAAGAAATGCTAGCACACACACATAAAAATAACACAATTATTTTTGGACAAAATAGCACACACAAAGGGAAAATTTCCCTATGGATGTCCTTCCCTCTAGATGAATATGGCCTGAAAGCCTATATTGATGCAATGGTGGCAGTTCCTCGGGATACAGATTAGCTGAAAGAGTATGGAAAGGAGATGGTACAAGCGAAGCGCTTCGTCTAGGACCATATAATCTCGCATATAGATGGCAAAGACACTGCCAAGCATATGTGGGATGCTCTTGCCAAATTATATCAGGGTACTTCTGAGCAGTGGAAGATGTACCTCGAGGAGAAGATGAGGCTCATCCGGATGCAGAAGGGGGAAGGCATAGACCCCTTTCTCACCAGGATTCAGGAGGTCCAGGACCAGTTGTCAGTTGTTGGAGTAGTGCCTCAACCCACAGAGCTAGTGAGATTAGCAGTCAACAGTGTCTCCAAGGGCTAGCAAGTCTTTGTCCAATGTATATTGGGCAAAGACAAGCTAACAAAGTGGGACAGGATGTGGGATGACTTACAGCAAGAGGAGTTGAGATGAGCTCTATTGAAGATCTCCATCAGTGGCAACAACAGCGGATAGAAGCATGTGAAGGAGGAGGAGAATGTGGCCCTCGCATCTAAGGGTCCCAGTTAGGGATAGGGGGAGCAAAGGAAGAAGAAGAAGAACCTGTCGAATGTCAAGTGCTTCAGATGTGGTGAGCTTGGTCACTACAGTACCCAGTGTCCTCTCAGGGAGAAGGAAAATAAGAAGCAGGACCAGCATGCAACTTCAACAAAGATCAATAGGTTGTCCTCTAGGCTGGAGGAAGACTTCGCCATGTTTGTTGATATACCTCCAGGAGTGAGGTAGGGAGATTTGGTGTTGTAGCCCTAGAGCGCTAGAGATGGGCAGGATCCTTGCGGAGTCCACCTCCTGGATCATTACCTCGCTACGGGGGCCCACAATATTTAGTAGCAGGATGGATCAGTGACAGTTGATGCAATCAGATGCCAAAGTGATATTTGCAGAGACTAGTAGCAGTTAGATGCTGGGGAGCGCAGTGCAGAGTTGGCACAATGCGGAGTCAACGGTAGTGCAGAGTCTTTAGTGGATAGTGCAGAGGCTAGTAGCAGTCAGAGACTCAAGTGACAGATGCATTATAATGATCACAATTGATTCAGTATTTTGGATACTTTTCAGTTGCAGCAACAACAGATGAGAGGGAGTTGCAGTGCAGAGGTAGTGTTAGCAGCGGTATGCAGTGTCAACAGCAGCAAAGATGCAACATATATAAGAGTTGCGCAGTGGTTGGTGGGCAGTATGGCCAGACATCAGCAACATGACAGGAGATGATACAAAGACAGGGTGTTGTGGCAAGATGTGCAGCACTAGAACACATTCTTCACTAAGAGGGAGTGTTAGTTTTTGTAGCATCGGATGTGTTCTAGCCTTGAAATTTGGTGGAGAGGCTAGAATACATGAGATCTCCAAAACCTAAAAATCGTTTATGGAAATTCTGCCTAGAAATGACTTAATTAGATTATTGACTAGTTTTTAAATATTTCTTAAGTCTAAACTTAAGGAATATGGCTAATTAATTAGTATTAATTAAGTCAAGGCGAGAATCATCTAAAAACTCACACAGATCGATCCAGAGATAATCCTAGCCATTGATAAAAGTTTAATCTTGGTCGTTGGTGCTCCAACAAAGGATTATAAGAGGAGGTCGTTGTGGTGGTGGAGAACACATTTGAGCAGTTCAATTTCCTTGGCAGATAGATTTCCTGGGTAGCAACAGTCAGTTGCCAAAGAGAGAGCTAGAGATTGAAGCAGTGAGGGGCAGAGATAGTGAAGCTAGAGGAGGCATTCCAGATACAACGAGTGCATTTGTAGAGAGGTAGAAGAGCCATAGAGAGGCTGACGCAGGGGAAACGCAGCAACCTCTAGAGGCAAGATTGATTTGCTGAGAGGAAAAGACGTCTTCAGTTCTAGAGGCTGGGAAGGATCCTAGAGTGTCAAAGAAGCATCTTTCCAATCAACAAAAGGAAGAACGACTTCATCAGAGACCAGTCTGAGGCTAGACATCCAGCAGGCTGCGCAGAGGGTCAAAGGGCCGAATTTCTAAAGGCAAGTCGTGTTGGGAGTTTGCCTATGGGGTGAGAAAAATTCCACTAGATTTTTGCCAGTATTTTTCTCTATAAGATTGCCATATTTCGGCATCCAGTTGTACTCAGAATTTCTCACTGCTGCATAATAATAAAACCCTCAGTCGCTGCACCGGTTTTCCCAAGTTGGGGTTTTCCAGGGACTTTTGTCCTAAAATAATTGTGTTATTTTATGTGTGTGTGTGCTAGCATTTCTCAGCTTCCAACGCATTATTTTCTTCCGCAGTTTTATTTGTGTACATTACAGTGTGAATTATTCAATATTTGTCTTAGGAAACAACAAATAAATTGTTAAATAAAATTAACAATTAGGAAAATAATTTCCAATTATTGCAATAAGGTTCCAATGTGGAATTTTCACAAGCCAATTGAACTATTCTTCTTGTTTAGCTTCTTAGTTTCCAAATTAAACACATGATGAAACTTAGTCTAGAAAACATGCATTAACATGCATTATATTTGCACATTTCTATTGTCTACTTTATCCTTATCTCTTTTGGATGACTTAGTCTAAATTGAACATTCACCCTCTTTATTGCTTGTTATTATTGTCATGATCAACTTGATCACCCTCCCATAATTTTGTACTTTATATATAGTAATCAAAAATGATTGTACAAAATGTGTACATTTTCGCAATCACACCGGCATACCTGTTCTATCATCATTTATTTGTTCTTGAGTTCTTTTCTATTTCTAATAGTGTTCATATCAATTGATATTAGAGCCTTAAGATTAGGGCTTCCTAGGTTAACCATTTCCAACATTCTTTGGAATCTTCTTCCTAACTGGAATGTTTCTTCAAGCTCTCCTAGTCGCGGAACTAGGGTCTTTTGTTGAGTGGTAAATTGCATCTTTTTACCAATTTAGACCCTTTCTCTTTGTATTCTTTCGTTTTCTCCTACAACTCATAGATGACTATTTTGGGTGTATAAAGCTGTCTATTCCCATATCTCATGTAATGACCCACTTATAGTAAATTAGAATTTATGAAATTAAATAAAATTAATTAAATTATAAATTAAATAATAAAATTAATTAAATTATAAATTAAATCATTAAAGTAAATAAATTAACTTTATTAAATCAAATTAAGATATTCGAATAAAATCAAATCAGATTTTGTTTATAAAATCAACACGTATCATAATTTGGACACGGAGATGGAGGAAGTCGCTAAATGGAGACTTATAAGAAGGAAGGGATGGTTGGAGGAAGGGAGGTCGAAAGGAGGAGGAAAATTTGTAACACAAAGTTTTTCAACAGAAAACACTGAGCCTTGTTTGTTCTGAAGTTTTTGGGCATGGGGAATAGATTGCAGCAATTGAAAAGCAATCTGGACTGAGTACCTAGGTTGTACTTAGTTTGGCTGGGAGGTTATGGTCTTTTGGTAATGGGAGGGAAACCAGGAGCAAATCTGAAGCTGGAGCATATCTGAAGTCTATTTTTCAACAGGAAATCAGGGAGGTACTCCTCATCAAATCAGTCAATTTGATATAGGAAATTTTGTTAAATTTTAAAAACAGGTTTTACATTAGTTGTTTAATTATTTACAGGCTTTAATTTTGGGTGAATAGCTGTTTAATTATTTACAAGCTTTACATCTCACGAGTCCCATGGCTCTCTATAAAAGCTCCAAATGGTCCAGGTGGCTCCAGACACATGCAGAAGTCCAAGAGGGCTTAAAATAGCTCATAATACAAAGTGGTCAAATTGCGACCAACCCAACATCAGATCGTAGTGCTTGTTGCCCTGATTCCAATGGTGTGAATGACACTAAAATCCGAGCTCATATGGAGGAGTTAGAGCAAGTCAAAATTCAGGGTTGACTTGGCCAAGTGGCAGGGCTAATGGACCTACAAATTGCACTGCCAGCGATCACCGGAAAGGGAAAAATTGTTGCCTCTTTAAAACGCCCAATGATCCTTGTTTTCGGAAAATTCAAAAATAGCTCACTTATTATTAAAAAAACAAAAAAAATAATTAAAAAAATAGGGGGCGGGCCAAACCCCCGCCACCCGGTCGCATCGGTCCATATAGGTTGGCGGGTCGCCACCCTTACCGAACCCTCACAAATTTCGTGGGCTGCGGGGCTCGAATCCGCCCGGCCAGTCTAGCCGGCCCGCCTCCCGAGCACCCACAAAATAAAACAAAACGACATTCAACCATTGTCACGCTAAGTTTATATAACGGTCGGACCATATTTTACCTTAAAGCAAATCAAGCATATTCGTGTTGATTTTGGAAGGGGCAGGATTTGAACCCCTGACCCCTCGTTAACAAACCGCCATATTTAGCCATTGAGCCAACGGCTCATGGTGGTAAAGTCTGCCCTCCTAGTCTCCTCTGCCACCATTGGGCCACGGAGATCAGCTTTGATAGCTCCGCCCACAAACTAATACATAAAATCTCATTCCGCAGAGGCACCGGGAGAGCACAGTGGAACGAAGAGCGGAACCGTGAGTGGAACCATGATTTGCAGTGTGGAACCCTGACGCGGATGCCGAGGCAGAACAATAATTTGCATGTTTTTCGAGGCAGAGAATCTTTCGCAGAGAATATTCCTTGATGCCTGAATAATTCTACAGGGAGGTAAATTTTTATTTCATCAGAATGATATGAAGTTTATAATCATTTTAACCAAAATTTCGCAGGGAATGCGATGGTGAAATCAAAATCACCATCTGAGCGATATATTTGCAGATTCCCGGCAGCGTAGACTCTTTAAAGAATCTTGAGGGAATCTTCCAAATTCCCTTGATGCCAAGCCAGAACCACGATTTGCACGTTTTTCGAGGCAAAGAATCTTTTCAGAGAATATTCCTTGATACCTGAATGATTCTCCAGGGAGGTATATTTTTATTTCGTCAAAATGATATGAAGTTTAGTCATTTTAACCAAAATTTCACGGGGAACACAATGGTGAAATCAAAATCACCATCTAGGCAGTAGATTTGTAGATTCCTGACAAAGCAGAATCTTTAAAGAATCTTGAGGGAATCTTCCAGATTCCCATGGAGGCTGAAATTGCCCAGAGTCAGAATGCAACCAACTTTATACTCAAAAGTCTAAGAATCTCGCAAGGATCATGATGGCATGATCAGATTTGTGATCTGAGTTGCAGATCTCCAGTCAGCCCAGAGAACGGAATCTTTGGAGAATCACGGCGAATCTAAAAGATTCCTACAAGCCCAGATTTTGACAGTGTCAGAATTCGACAAATGGATAGTCGATTTTACACCTCTTGACGATAGAAATTCAGTGGTGCAATCAAATTTTGCAGCTGAGCCTTCCAGTTTTGGCCAACTTCAGAGGTGAAGGTACATGAATCAGTCATGTCATGTTTTCCTTATAATTGTTGAGATGATGTATTATGTTTTGAGATCCTTGTTTGATGTTATGTTATGGGATCAATTTTGCCACATTATGTGAGATGTATTTAGCTTGTCATGCTATGTATTGTTGTGGAGATCCCTATGTAACTATGTTGAAGGAATTCTCATCGCCACATTGTGTGAGATTATTTTAGTTTGTCATGCTGAGAGGAAGCCTTCTTGAGTGAGAATTCCTGTAAGCGAAACGTCTCGTGGAGAGACAAGCCACTCCTGTTTGAGGATGTATGTCCTTGATATGACAAAGAATCTTCCATGTATATCATCATCATTTACAACATTATATGAAGCAGCCTCCACCATCTCGACATCGAGCCCGGAGATGTAGTCCACACTGGATGAACTCCGTTATCAATGTCTCGTGTTTTGACTTGCTAATCATTGTCATGTTTCCTATAATGACCATCTCGAATTACGAATAAAACACGATTATTAGCATTCATACGAAACGTACATATGATAGTTACATATGCACGCATCGAATGTACTACGCTAGTATACATATTAACTTATTATGAAATTACCAAGTGAAAGATAAATGAACTAATTATGGTAAATTCTAAGTGAATACATAACTGACAAAATACTAAATATAATGAGTGAGGTACTTAATGTATGTACCATCACCATACATATATAACTATACAAAATACAAAGGAAATGCATGGATTATATAAAAGGGGATATAATATATCTAATACAAAAATAAATTGAATAAATACAAATTATATAAAATATACAAAGAAATTATAGAAATATATAAAGTTATAAGATAAATAAAAAGAGAATTTATAATATACCAACTAAACTAACTAAAAAGAATCCATTATATATAATCATAATATAAAGTGATACGAAATTTAAACATAAATTCAAATAAAGCAGATATTTTATAAAGAAGGGATTGTTGTCAAGCACTAATTCAAGTGACATATGTTGGCTCAATCTATAAATTTGAGCTTATCCCTTATCCCTCGGGAGAGGAACCTCAAACATGAGAGATCACCGCTTTGAGGCAGGGGGGAATTCTATTTAAGAAGGCAAAGGAAGAAGAATGGAGGGGAGGAGAACAATTTTAACACAGAGGTACAAACAGGAAGAAGTCTTGATTGTACTGGAGGTTTTTGGGCATGGGGGTGTAGGTTTTAACCCCGTACAGAAATTATCTGCATACGAATTCTAAAACACAGAAAATAAACAATGCGAGAGCATAACACATAAAACACATACATAGAGATTTTCCCCTAGATCCCAAAACTAGGACTACCAACTTGATTTTTCATTATGTTCTTTTCAATGTTACAATACATATTTATACATGTCGAAGCATCCAATACCATGGACCAAAAACCATTGCGTCCAAAACCATGTGTGAAAACCATGCACAAAACCATAGGTAGGTCCGCCTAACCTAATATAGGGTCCAAAAAAAATTGTCCAGGGTGTTGCCCCAGACCCCGTAGAAGGGGGCTAGTCATGGAAAGAATATAACACAGCCCAACATTCTCCCACTTGTTGTTTTCTTTCCATAGGAGAGCTTAGTCATTTATCCAGCCCTACAATACCCATTGTTTCTCTACACCAAGAGAACTTCTCAGAGCTCACAGATTTTGTCAATCCATCTGCAGTATTCTTCAAAGTGTCCACCTTTACCAGCAACACCTTTTTGTCTTCTATCATATCCCTCACAAAGTGATACTGAACATCAATGTGCTTTGTCTTTGAATGATAAGCAGGGTTCTTTGCCAAGAAAATTGCACTTTGGCTGTCACAGTCTATCCTTATAGCTCCCTGTACTAACCCCATACTTGAACACAATCTCTGCAACCAGACTGCTTCCTTTCTTGCATGAGTGGCTTCCATGTATTCTGCCTCTGTAGTTGATAGTGCCACTACAGATTTTTTCTTACTCATCCAACTGACTGCACCTCCAAATATAAACACATACCCACTTTAGATCTTCTCTGGTCCAGATCTCTAGCCCAGTCTGCATCAACAAAGCCACGGATATCAAAACTCTGTCTAATCTTGGTCTTCCTTGGTAGCACAAACCATAATCACTAGTGCCACGCAAATACCTGAAAACCCGCTTCACTGTTGTCCAATGCTCATTTCCCGGTTTTGACATAAACTTGCTCAATACTCCCACTGCATGTGCAATGTCTGGTCTAGTACAAACCATCGCATACATTAGGCTACCGACTGCACTTGCATATGGAACATGGGACATGTCCTCTTCTTCTTCTTGTGTCTTGGGACACTATTCAACAGATAACTTTATACCAACAAGAATAGGAACCTTCATCTGTTTACTATCCTGCATATTAAACCTCTGCAATATTGTCTCGACATACTTCCTCTAGTTTAACCAGAGCTTCTTCTTTGCCCGATCTCTTTTAATTTCCATGCCCAAAATATAGTTTGTAGCACCAAAATCTTTCATGTCGAATTTGGAGGACAATTGGGTCTTCAAATCCTAGATAATTTCTTTGTCATTTCCAACCAGCAACATATCATCCACATACAAGACCAGATAATAACATGGTCACCAATTAATTTAAAATACACACAATGATCTTCTTTGCTTCTGGTGAAGCCAAGTCCCCGTATAAATGTATCAAATTTCTGATACCACATCCTTGGTGACTGTTTTAACCCATACAGAGTCTTTTTTAACTTGCATACCAGTTTTTTCTTACCCTTGAGGGTCAGTTGGAGACATGCCAAGAGAGATCAAGAATTCGATTTTCTGGGGCAGGGTTTGCTGAGGAAATCGAGTTAGTGATCAGTTACAGTGAGGAGCAGTTTGGTAGGAGGCCGAAGAATACATAGCAGAGAGGCAGTGAAGTGTCAGGAGAGACAACATAAGGCCCAAGAAGGGCTAATGTAGAGGCATGAGGAGCCAGTGCAGAGGACACAGACGGTCGCAGAGGCTGATGCAGAAGCCGTAGAGGCTAACGCAGAGGACGCAGAGGGCCTCAAAGGCAGCACTGGGAGATTTTGTGAGGCAGACTAGGCGCTGATCAGCAAATCCTAAGTCGGAAGAGGGTGACGTAGTTCCTGAAGAGTGACGCAGTTCCAAAGCAATGCTTGGAGCAACTTTCGCTGTCCAACACAAGGAACAGTCACAATCACTGTGGGGTTGATCATCTGGTTGTTGATTTGCCAGAATATCTGTCTCCAGATAGAGGTACTATTGCCAAGGACATTCTCTGTTGGGTGAGCCAATTCTGGCACCCTAGTGGTATTCAAGAATCTGCTTGATAATAAAACCCTCATATCTATTGCACCGATTTTTCTGCATTGGGTTTTTCTGGGGACGATTGTCCAAAAATAACAGTGTCCCTTGTGTTATTGTTTCTGTTTACTTCAGTGCATGATCTATATATTTGTGAAAGTTGCATTTGTGTTTACTTCGATGTTTATGCAATTAAATAACTTGTTTAATGTAAAGAACATGTAGGAGATAGTAAACCAAAAATTGCAACAGGGTTTTCTGATGTGTTAGATTCAGGATTTTTCACATGCTCTGCCCAGGATACTCTGGAAAAATACTTGCCACTCATCTGAGACAGAATTGAGGGCCAATCTAACAAATTCTGAATCTTGAGGTGTATGTCTCGCAGCAGACAACTCATCATGAGTTTCTTTCAGCTTCGTGAGGAATGGATCCACACACTCTCCCTTCTACATCTGAGCAGATCACAGCTTCTGCTCCAAGTACATCTTTCCTTGCTCAGAGAATTCCTGATATAATGTGGCCAAGGCATCCCACATCTCCTTATCAGTCCCTCCTAGCAATGTGACACACCACGAGATCCTTGACTCCATCTAGGATAATCGTCTTAACCTTTGCCATCTCAGCCTTGTACTTTTTCAGCGGATTTGCATCCGCAATTTCAACCACCACGTTGTCAACGTATGTCTTGAGGGCATGCTCATCTAGAAGGGAAGACATTCTAGCCTTCCAGATGACGTAGTTGGATGCCCTGTCCAACCTATCTTGATCCCTCAAGCCACTGGTTTCCATATCTGCCAACAAATGTCGAAAATCCCCTCTGCTTCTCACTATTGTTGCTCAGCTAATGAGAAAACAGACTTCTCGACAGGAAGTCTGCTGAGGAAAAGTTCCATCAAGGTGCTTCTCTTCCTCCTTCTGATGTTTTTCAGCCTAGCAAACAGCCTGCTAAAAATCTGTATCCCACCATCTCTCTCACGTTGAGGCTTCAGCGTTGCTCCCTCTGCCCCTACAAAAATTCAAACTGGAAGTCCTTCTCTCCATCGGCTCACTCGAAGAGAAACTGCCTCGAAAATCTGCACTCCCCACTTGGAACTGTGTCAGCCCTCTGCGAGTTTCGAATTGCTACCTCCTGCAGCATTTTCGAACTCCCTTCTTATGCTCAGCGCTAGATCTACTAGTTCTGCTCTTCTTGCTTCACCTGTAGCTTTGATACCACGTGAAAATTCCACAAGAGGAACCCCTACTGCAGGGAACTGATATTACTTCTCCTACTCGTTAATCCATACAAGTTATTTACTGTGTGCTACAGAAATATTGAAGTAAATACTACTGTAGCCTTCACTTAATTAAATTATAAGCAGAAACAAGATACTGAACAAGAAAGAAAATACAACACAATAGACACCATTATTTTTGGACAAAAGTCCCCGAAAAAACCCAATGTAGGAAAACCGGTGCAGCAGCTCTGAGGGTTTATTATTATTAAGTAGTAGCAAATTATGAATACATCTCTGGATACCTCACAGGGTTATTTAGTTACAGAGAGAAATATTGGCAAAAAGATTTGTGAGATTACCTCACACAATCACTGAGAAAATCTCGGCTGATCCGGATACTAAATGAATGGCCTCTAGCAAGCCCTACGCTGCTCTATGCAGTCCTTGCACAGGCTCTACGTCAACCTATCTTGGCTCTACATCACTTAGTCTATTGATCGATTTGCTACCCAGAGTCTCTACTCTCAGCGTCCCAGTCTCACACCCCGACTCTTGCCTTCTGAAACTGACTTTGCTCAGCAAAATCTCAAATTCTCTCTCACCGTTTGCGCTACCTCTCCGTGGCCCTATGTCAGCCTCTGTGCCTAGGCTACTGGATCACCCTCTGCCTCTCTCTGTTGATGATTCTCCAGCTGAGAAAATCTCTCTCTCCAGAAGTTATCCCTGCCCCTCAACTGCAAGAAATCTCCTCAATCGAATTTCCCTCCTCAGAACTTCTCACTTCAAAAAATCGATTTTTTGATCTCTCTTGGTGTGTTTTCCAAATGACTCTCAAGCCCCTTCTTATATCTTCCTCTTGGACAACCAACCACCTAGATTAACTCCTAATCAAAGGCTTAGATTGTTTTGACTTGATCTCTGTTTTTTTCTAGAAGTTACACCCACAATTAGATTAATACTCATTAATATTTTAATTTTTCTAAGTTTAGACTTAGGAACCCCATAAAAAATATTAATTATTTTAATATAATCGTCTCTGGGTGGAATTTCCCAAAACACTTTATGGGTTCTTGTGAATACATGTGCCCAAGCCTCCCTAAAAAATTTGAGGCTTAGAGCATATCCGATGCTACCCCAAATCAACATACATCCTATCATTGATCTCTCTTTCCTAGTGATTTTTCTCATATCGAGACTCCTCCCATTGGTGAAAGTCTGTAAAAAGAAAGGATCTATAGTTGAGGTAACAATGGGCTATTGTTCCATTGTTGCCACTTGACCTGATAGTTTCTCTATAGGATCCTCTCCTAGGACCCCTACTAGTTTGAGCGCTAACATTTTTGGCAATGTTTCGGGGACAGGAGACGTGTACCTTGTTCTCGTACGACATCATTGATATATTTTTGGCGACTCCATTGGAAGAACAAAGCCCTAGTTCTTCTTTGAATTTCAAAATTAATGCTTGTAGGGTGAAGCAAGTATCTATCAAGGCATTTTTATTCACCCTGGTGACTCCATTTTAATCTTAATATGAAAAATCATGAAAAATGACCTTTTGCGAAAAGGAGATCCCTCCCTCTTTCCTTTCAATAAACTTAGTTATGAAGACCTTGAAAATTTGCAGGAAATCATGGACCAATGTGTTGAGCGTTATGAATATTTGATAAAACACAAAGCCCAATAGAGTGTAATCAATTGGATGATCATGATCACTCTGAAGAAAATTTGAATATAGGGGATCTTCATGAGAATGAGGTGTTGTCGCACAGATTGTCTGAGCAGCGCGACAACGCTCAGACCGGGGGCTGTCACCTTGATCCCCGATCTCTCCATTTAAGCCGTCTCCCGAGGCTAAGGGGGGTAGATCCTATGAGATAAAGGAAGACCAACTGTGGAACAGTTGGGCTGGGAGACACAGCAAGGCAACTTAGCACCTGATTTGATTTAGATGTTAATGTACCAGTGCCTTATGGAGTTAATGATGAAATGATTATTTATTAAATGTTGCAGAAATATGAACCTTGTAAAGCGATCATTTATCATCAAATAACCCAAGCAAAGATTAATTTTACCGAATGCGAGATAATCAATAAATGCACAATGCCTTAACAATATTCTAGCAATTAAAATTTAAAAAATTGAATGCTTTAAATAACCATGCAATTTTAAATGCTAATCAGTTATCACTTTCATATAGCTAATATTCAAATGAACATTTAAGCAGATTTAACCATATAAAAATGATAAATATTAATCCCATGTCAAAATTTTAGCCTCAGCAGAAAAGATACACCAAAACTGTAAATATGACAAATTCTTAAGCCAAGACTAAATCTGACAAAAATTTTCAAAAAAAATTTATATAACATATTTTTTAATAAAATATATTCTAAAATGAGAGAACAAACCAAAACAAACTAAAAAATAAACTTTTTATGATTTTTATATTTTTTTGATATTATTTTTAAACATAAAACAAAACTAAATTAAAAATAAAGATTAAACTAAACTAAACTAAAAGCTAAACCAAAAATAAAGCTTAACTCTAATCTAAATCTAATGCTAAATTTATAAAATTTAAAACTAAATTAAAAAAAAAAGGAAATCGAAACTAGTAATTTTTTTTTAATTTAAATTCTAAACTACAGTAAAAAAAAAAAAAAAGTAAAATCGAATCTAAATCCTAATAAACTGAAATCTGAATATATGAAACTAAAATAAAATTATGCTAGCCCTATCCTAAATAATACTAACACATAAAAATAAAAATAAAAGGGAATGTCAACGTATGTTTGTTTTTCGCAGATTCGTATGTTTGGCAGTAGAAGGAGGAACTGGACGGCGGCTCGATGGCGAAGGGAGCAGCTGAGGATACCAGAGGAATGGCGGAACAAAGCCGTGGATTTGGGTTTCTTTGTGTTGGTAGATAGCGTATATATGGCTGCGTGGGAGAAAACGATGAGAGAGCAAGGGTGAGGGGACGCAGGGATTTAACACAGGTGGGATTGCAGGTTTCAGCAAAGGCGTGAAATGTGGACAGCGGCAGATGAATGAAAACGATGGATGAGATAGTAAGCAGTTGCATGGAAATGGAGCGGCTATGGCTTAAAAAAAAAAGTTGCATGATTAGATGGAAATTCTTGGAAGAATAAGGTAACGAAAACTTTGGATGTAGGTGAGCAGAGGTATGGTGAAGACACAAAGGGATCAACAGCATGAGGAGAAGCTGAGCGATTGGACGGTGGATAAACTGCGTAAATTTGAAGAGCGTGGACTGTTGATGCACGCAGAGGATGGAAAAAGAGGGTTGCAAGCAGAGAGAGAAAATGCTGCCAGTGGGAGAAAACTGCGTAGAAGTGAAGCAGCAATCCCACAACCTGCTCTTTAAAAAAAAATTCGAAAATTTCTTCCCGCAAATAAAAACAAACCCTGAGCAGCAAAACAGCTTTGATAAACCCTCAAATTCCCTCAGAAAATTTGAAAATTCGTTGAAACTTATCCCTGCAAAAATGATGTTGAGGCCAGATCTTACCCTCCATGGCTTAGATCTGGCTTCAGAAAAAGATTATGCCTCCAAATCTGTGACCTATAATGACAAAAACAAACACCCAGAAACAAAATATGCAAAAAACAAAACTTTAAAAAAACCCTAAAACCAGCTTAAAAAATTACAATATTCACGAGCTGCAAGCTCTTAAATAGCCAGATTTGTCAATAATTCATAATAATATTTTCAGAATTTCAGATTTACTATCAGATACTTCAGAAAACCTCTCATGCATTCAAAAGATAAACTTAAATGATAAACCCAAGATCAAAACTGGCTGGGCTCTTCCAGAAAATGCTTTTCGGGAGTTGGCTAGTTCAGCCGAGAACTTCCCCAAACGCCCGTTGATCTTTACAATCTAGATTTCCTGCATAGCTCACTTCAACTATCAATAAAGAGAGAAAAAATAGTAGTAAAATCCAAATCCAATAGAGATACCTGCCATTATTTTCAGAAATTCTATTACCATTCAAACCCTAGTGAGTAAACAAGATACCTGTGTTCAACATCACTCTTCATCAAGCTATTACCAATGGCTGAAAACAAATTTATGCAGAAAAATGAAACATCTTACAACACTTCAAAAGAGTAACACCAGCAAAATTTCAACCCCAAAGTCTTTCTTTATTGCACAAAAAAAAGATTACAAGAGAGCTTTCTTCAGCACAAGATTCACAGATCGAATGAACTCAAATGACCCCTAACACCCTATTTAAAGGAAAAGTTCCCAACGGCTAGTTCGAGTGATCCATGTCAAACTAATCTCGACTGTCGATGAGGATCAAAATCACTTTTAATCTCATCTGTCGAAATTTCAAATGTATTTTAATATATTCAAAAATTAAAACGTTGCATTTATTTTCTCAAAACTTTGACTTATTATTATTTTATTAAATTTTTTTTATTTTTAACCCTTTTTTTATTTATTTTTTTAATTTTTTAATTTTTTTTTTTTTATATCTTTTATTATTTTTATTGGATCCTCGAACTTAGCCTTTGGAAAAATTACCTAGGACCTAGGACCTATGAGGGGATAAAACATTTTATAACCCTCAAGACACTTTACATCATGACTTTTACAATTTTACATCTCAAGGGGGGAAACCCATTTGACATAGACCCTCATAGACCACTTAGTTCTCTGACACAAATATAATCTAGCAGATCAAGCAATTTGTAATAACCTAGCCAATAGTTAGAATTATTTCCAAATTACTTTTACATAGACTCCAAGCACACTAGGATTCCCCTAAGTTTCTAATGACAAAATCATTCCGGCTTTGGGGTTAGGCTGAAAGAAAACTCTGCCGATCATGGATCGGTGAGACAAAAAACCTTCCGAAATGTAGATTATCACTAGAAAATTAGGTTTTCCTAAGCAGTTTACATACATGACTCAGATCTGCTAAGATTATTTACAATTTACAGATGCAAACTGGGTTTACAACATAGCATGATCGGGTCGACAATGACAGTCGAATGGCACAGACATATTGATCAAGCGCTATCCCTTTTGCGAAGAAAAGGGGGTGTACTGCTGTGGGTAGTTGACACGTAGTGGTCAACATGAGGAATATATGGAATGATGGAATGACCTAAGGGATCATGATGACCATGATCCCATAAAGGGCCTTCGGGATGCAAGTTTGGAGATTGGGAACAAGCATGGCAAAAATGAAGGCCCCATAGAAATCCATAAGGATGAGCATGATGAATTAAGGTCTCTCATTCAAGAGAGGGCATCAAAGCATGTGGATATTGTAGCTCCATATGAATTTGACATTTCTGACTTCTTATGCATCAATAAGGGTAAATGGGAAGTTGGCAGCCATCGATTTAAAAATGACCCTATTTATGATAGTGACGACGAAGTTGAAATCGATTTTCCCTTTTTCAAGACTCTACTTACAATGATATGCCTATTCACACCCCTGAGAGGGAGGATCATTGTTTTCCCAGCCGTGAAGGGGGTCTATTGGGAATTAATTGCCCTATTTATGATACTGATGATGACACTGACAAGGGCCTTTCTTTCCCTTGCCTCCTCCAGGATCCCGATGGCTTGGCTACATTGTCCATGAGCCCTTGTCTCGCTCTTCCTCATACCATCACCAATATTGATGAACTCTTTCCCTATCCTGAGTATGGTGTTGAGAAATAACCACTCATAAGATATATCCTTTCTCCCCAGTCATACCTTCAAGACTGTGAGCACACAAGTGTTGCCCCTTTTCGATGTAACCCTTGTATCAAGCAATCCATTTGTTGTGTCTCCCCTGGTCCCGAGTCCCCTTTGTCACCCCATCATGACCTTGGAGTGACCATGAAGCATGAATTTACAAACAATGATCGTGATAGAATATTATTGAGCTTTGTCATTCATTTTTCCATTTTGTGTTTGCAAGAAAGGATCCAGACCTCTAAAATAGTATCTTTCCCCTCATCCTTGACTCCTTTCTGTGTCATATGGATATCATATTTTCCCACCACCCACCCGTATCATCCTCCATGTGATTGTGTCTACATTGGCTTTTGGGATCTACTACATTGGTAATCATATAGGCAGGCATATTTATATTGATCTAATGATATGTTGGTTGCACTGGCTTTATGATTACACTTAGTATTTACCTGAAATGATATACATGTTAGGGTAGGATGCATTGCATGCTGATTTTTCTCGTTAGAACTAACATCATATGATATTATCATGCTAGATTAGCTGCATCTAGATTAAAATTGCATTTAGAGTAAAAAAGAAAATCTTGTTGATTTTATGGCCTAATATTAAGCATGGGTGATCATAAGACACCACAAAAACATGCTACCCCGTGTGTTTGGTCTTTGATATGTGCAGGTAATAGGTCTGTGGTCCCAAGAGATTGTTGGTGTTCTCATAACCTCCCCGTTCATGCACTTTTTTGAGATATCATGTCTCAGTTGGAACCAGATGTTACCCACCACCTTTGGGTAGTATGCATAAGAGAAACATTTTCTCCTAGATGGTCCTCAGTCGGCAGCGAGTAGCCCCTTGCAGCCCCCGAATAGCTTGATGTGCCATTTTTTCCGCCACCTGAGCCAACCATATGCTCCCTCGCCCATTTGTCATAATCGTATGTTTGAAGGTGGGCCTTCCAACCCCGAAGTTATGGCCTTTCATTGTGCAGTTGGGTATTTTTGTTTACTTATCATGGACACTTTTGCGCATGGATTAGTGGGGGGCTTTGGCGAAAAGAGTAGGCTTGGTTTGTACTCTTGTCTCCTTCATCCAATTTGATGGTTAAACTTGTATCCTAGTCTCATGGGATTCCTTTATGGATTACTACCTTTAGGGATGGCCCTACATGGGGAAATCCCGATTTTGGTTGCGTGGTCCCGCTTCCCGACACCATCTACATCACTCCCCTCTGCTCATTATAACCCCATTCACCATATTTCCCATCCGGGTCCACATTTGTCCATTGGGTCCACAAGGAGTTAGCCTCCCCCTCCCCTTGTCCACACTTTGGGTCGGACCAGGAATGATGCCCTGAAGGTTGATGCAACTAAAAGAAAAGAAAAAGCATAATTTGGCCACTTTCAATAGGAAATGTACCATAAAATGCAAAAGATGACCGGGACATACAAATTTAGCACGTGGGCAAAATCCAAACATGAGCTCTACTCCTTTCATCATGGCCATCACCCTGGTTCCTAGGGCCCCTCACATTGACCCCTTACATCATTTAGGAACCCATATTGTCCCAATCCTTGGTGGGCGATGAACTGCCCCACCTTAAGGGGGTATTCACTGCTATATCCTACACATCATGCTCTCATCCCCCGGACCCCCGAGCAATTACAAAAGAAAAAGCAATATAAGGCAAAAGGCATATGAAGAAGGGTGGAAAAACAAAGGTCACGGTAACTCATGTACCACAATTTCTCCCTCGTGCATTCATACACCTTGTTGTCGCACAGTGTCTAGGCACCGCGACAACGCTCAGACTGGGGGCTGTCACCCTGATCCCCGATCTCTCCGTTTAAGTTGTCTCCCTATAGCAGGCTAAGGGGGGTAGACCTTATGGGATAACAGAGAACCAGCTGTGAATCAGTCGGTTTGGGAGACACAATGAAGCAAACGAATACTTGATTAAGGCTCAGCAAAACTTAGCATTTGATTAAATTTTAAATGATTACAACCAATGCCTTATGGAGTTAATGATCCAAGGTAATCGATTAGCTGCTATTGCTTATGAAAAAATCAATGACTGCTTGAAAAATTTGCAAAATATCTAATATGTAATGAGCATTAAATAATTCA
This sequence comes from Pinus taeda, assembly GCA_000404065.3. Classification (NCBI taxonomy): domain Eukaryota; kingdom Viridiplantae; phylum Streptophyta; class Pinopsida; order Pinales; family Pinaceae; genus Pinus; species Pinus taeda. The sequence continues at coordinate 108,141 of APFE031361160.1, read as the reverse complement.
AGCAATAATCGAAAGATTTTCCATAGAAGCAAAATATCTTAGCAATTAAATTTCAAGAGATGCAAATGCTTTAAATAACCACAAAATTTAAATGCTAACTAGTTTAGATCCTAGAATTTAAATGATTATGCTTAGAAATCCCAAATCTAGAAACTTTACCATTTTCAAATAGTTAATCTTCAAATATAAAAAAATTTAAGCGCATTTAACTATAGAAAAAAGTCACCCGTATGCAGGTGAAACTTAAGACCATTAATGGCCACCCAACGGATCGTCGGCGCTAGGACCTGCCAGGCGGTGGGTAGCGCTCTGCTCCATGCTCACCTGAGACGAAACCTGGCCAGCCTGCACGAAGCATTAAATGGCCCCTCAAGCCGAGATCTGGACGCATTTGGAATTCATATGGAGCCTCTCAAACCCTCTACTTATCCCCCGTCCCTCAGCATTTGTCCGCCTCAGGCTGGTATTTCTTGCAACATAACTACCACAGGGAGACGATGTTGGCTCCTCTGCTGTATTGACCTCGGAAATGGGCACCATTACTCCCATTCCAGGCACCACCCTTTGAATCCTGCTCAGGAGCCCTGTGTTCAAAACCTGTTCTCCCTCACGACCGCTTGTCCAGCTGATTTGCACTCCAACCACACTGATATGGTCTGCCACCGCATGAGGAGTCGCAGAGGAGGAACCCGCGGTGGCAGTGCTTGCCCTCAAGCAGCGTAGAGCTGAGCTCCAGCCTCTCCCCCTCATCACCATGAGAATTCGCCTCCCCCCAGGTCACCGCATAGTCACTATCCCCATACACGCAGTGGATGGGGGCAAGGGTCGGCCTCAATGGCTGCGCACAGGGATGTCAGGCTCCACACTGCAATTTCTCCACTGCATCCAGGCTCTGTCCCTCACTCGACCCGGTTCAGGTTCCAGAGTAGCCTGAATAGGCCCATCATTACTGCCAATGTGACTATCTTTTTCTCTGAAGAAAATGAGCAGAACAATGAGCAAGCAAGGAATTCTGAGGCGCACTCTCAGGAGGAGAGAAATCCGGAAGTGGGTAGGGGTTCTGAGAAAAAGTCAAAGGATGATGGCGGGGGCGTAAGGCATAGCAGACTGCATGGTGAAGGAGCTCACGCTAGTGACATTCAGCACGCTAGTGGCAGCTCTACAGGAGCTGCAATAACGATGGAGTTAGCTGGCAGTTCGAGCGGCACCCAGCATGCAAGGGAGCCTCCAGGTGGCGCAGCGAAAGGCGACGTGGCGGAGGAGGATGAAGACTGGGACCAGTATGCCTGCCTCATTGTCGAGGAAACACCTGACGGGGATGATAACAAATGACGCCACGTGGCATCCGTTGCCACCCACGAGCCATCTCAGACTTCTGCTGCTAACGGGTTTGGTCCAGTCACTTGATGTTTTTACTGTTTGTATGATTGATCAGCGGGTTTGTCGTTTTGTTGTCGCTTCCAGTGGTGCTGTGTTGAATCTTTTTCTGGTTTTTGCTTCAAAACATGGATCCAAGTCCTATGTATGGGTTTCCTTTGTGACAGTTCCGGGATATATGTTTGGTCTTTTTGCCATGTCAAACTGGGGCAGTTTAGACTTTCTTGATGAACTATAGCAACAGCGGTTGAGGCAAGGCCTCGGCGTAATTATATTTTTTGTTTTTATTAATAGAATTAGCCTTACATTTAAAATAAAATAAAATAAAAAATACTATAGAAAAAAGTCAAATATCAATACCACAAAAGTTCATTTTCAGATTTTATCCTTGAAAAACCTTTTTCAATATGCGGTAAATGATTTATCAAGATTTTCTAATGTAACCAAAATAAATCCTAAAAAAAAAATTATTATTTTTTTTATTTTTTTATCTTTTTATTTTTTTAATTTTTCATTTGAAATCAAAATCAAAACAAAACAAAGTGAAATAAAAGGAAAAAGAAATAAGATAGAACCAATTCCCCCATTTTTTTTAATTAAAATAAAACCAAACCAATAACCAAAAGGAAAAAATCGAATTTGTAAAATGACAAGTCAAAACTATGGGAAATCTAATCAAAAATTAAAATTTCAAAAGTCTTGAGAAAATAAAAAAATAAAAAAAAAAATAAAAAATAATAAAATATAAAAATAAATAAAAAATAAAAATAAAAAAAAAAAAAAATCAAATGAAATCTAGCTTAAAACTAAACCAACGTGCATATGAAAACCCCAACCCATCATTAAAAAAAATCGCATTTCATTTATGGCTCTGCAGGTTCGCGAGAGAGCTCAATGACTGCAGCGAAGAAGGCAGTGAGGTTGATCACGCTGAGGGAGGGTTGCATTTGGAGAAGAATGGTGGCTCAACAGAGGAGGGAAGGGACAGAGCTGCAGATGGGAGAGTTGGAAGGCTTTCACGCAGGGTTTGTATGGTGGCAACAAGGAGCAGCTACGCAGTTTTGGACAACGTGGAGAGATGGAACTCAACATAGACAAGGATGGAACTGCAATGAAGGGAAGGGAGTGGTAGCGTAGATAGGATGACGCTGAGGGTTAGTGTGACGACTGCCACGGGATAGCACGCGGAAGGGATCAAGCTGTGGAGTGAGGGGAGCTAGAAAATTTGTAATTTTTTGAGGATGAGGCTGCGTAGAGGAGTTTGAAGATGTCGAGGGCAGAAGGAGAGGAAAGCTACGGGTAGAGAGAAGACAGCGGAGTGAAAGAATAGTGAGCAGAGAAGCAATGTGAGAAAATGGAACTGCAATGAAGGGAAGGGAGTGGTAGCGTAGATAGGATGACGCTGAGGGTTAGTGTGACGACTGCCACGGGATAGCACGCGGAAGGGATCAAGCTGTGGAGTGAGGGGAGCTAGAAAATTTGTAATTTTTTGAGGATGAGGCTGCGTAGAGGAGTTTGAAGATGTCGAGGGCAGAAGGAGAGGAAAGCTACGGGTAGAGAGAAGACAGCGGAGTGAAAGAATAGTGAGCAGAGAAGCAATGTGAGAAAATGGGACAGCTGCGGAAAGAATTAGCAGCAATGGGAGAGGCCAGAGGGTCCTAAAAAAATTTGAATTATGCAACAAACCCAAAACCCAGGCAGCAGATCAAGAAACCTCATCAGTAAAACGTCTACTTCCTCTGCTTCAAATTTATCAATTGAACCGTTAAAAATTTTCTGGATTTTCAAACCCTTGGAAAACAAAAACATACACCCGTAGAGAAGTGGTTCTGAGACTAGATCTTACCCTCTAGGGCCTAGATCTGACTTCAATATTGAATTTTACCTTCAAATCTGCACCCTGCAATGACAAAAACAAAACACCCAGAAAGAATATATACAAGGATGAAACTAAAAACCCTAAAAACCAGCTAAATAATTACAATATCCACAAGTTAAAGGCTCTAAGCAGCCAGATCTGTCATTATGCCACACATATATTTTTAAAATTTTGAATTTAAGATGAGGTGCTTCAAAAAACCCTTCATGCATCCACAACAGAATTTCCAATGATAAGCCTGGGATCAAAACTAGTTGGGCTCTTCAGAAAATGCTATCCGGGAGCTGGCTGGTCCAACTGAAAACTTCCCCGAATGCCCGGTGATTTCAAAATCAAGGATTTCCTACACAACTTAATTCAATCATTAACATAGAGAGAGAAAACGACAATAAAATTCAAATCTAATGGAGATACTTTCCACTATATTCAGAAATTAGACTATCATTCAAACCCCAGTAACCAAACAAGATACCTGTGCTTAAATCACTCTTCAATAAGCTATCATCAATGGCTGAAAATAAATCTATGCATAAAAATAAAACATCTTACCGCATTTCCACGAAGAGTAACACCGGCAGAGATTAACCCCAAAACCTTTCTTTATTTGCACATGACAAACGATTACAAGAGAGCTTTCACTTAGCACATGACTCAAAGGTCGAATGATCTCAACTGACTACTGACCTCCTATTTAAAGAAAAAATTCCCAATGGCTAGTTCGAGTGATCTTTGTCAAAGCGATCTCAACCGTTGATGAGGATCAAAAAATGTTTTAATCTCATCCGTCGAAATTAAAATAATGAGGAAATTCGAAATTATCATTTAAATGCATTTTAATTAATTCAAAATTTTAATTTTTGAATTAATTTCCTCAAAATTTTGACTTTGACTTAACCCTAGGGGCCAAGGGCATAAAATTTAGCAAAATAATTAAGTAACCTTAGTCCCTAGACCTTTTGAAATTTAAATTTTTAAAGAACCCTCGAATTTAGCCTTTGGAAAATTTAAATTTACCTAGGACCTAGGACTTATGAGGGGATAAATTATTTTTCTAACCCTCAGACATTTTACATCATGATTTTTACATTTTTACATCTCAAGGGGGAAAACCCATTTAACTAAGACCCTCGCAGATTACCCATTTCTGCGACACAAATATAATCTAGTAGATCAAGCAATTTGTAATAAAATAACCTAACCAAATAGCTAGGATTATTTCCAAATCACTTTTACATAGACTCAATCTAACACACTAGGACTCCCCTAACATTCTGGTGACAAAATCCATTCCGGCTTTGGGGTAGGGCTAAAGGAAAACTCTGTCGATCATGGATCGGTAAGACAAAAAACCTTCCAGAATGTAGATCGTCATCAAAAGATTAAGTTTACCTAGGCAATTACATACACGACACGGATCCGCTGAGATTATTTACAATTTACACATGCAGAAAGGGTTTACAATATAACATGATCAGGCTGATGATGATAGTCGAACGGCATGGACACGTTGAACAAGCGCTATCCCTTTTGCAAAAAAAAAGGGGGTGTACTGCTATGGGTAGTTGACATGTAATGGTCAACATCTGGCTCTACTTGGGGACACATTGATGCACTGTAGGAATGTGAGAATCCAGAATCTGCATCCACACAACACGCACCAAAACATAAATAGTGTCCATCCAAAAATCATCATATAACATTAAGCGTAAGAAAGATATAAGCTCTTCATTTATTAACTAGTCTAACAACATGAAAAACCAAATCTAATCCTAAGACAGAAATGAAATCTGAAAAGACAAGGAGTAGGGTTAGAAATACAGAGGATGCCCCATGGCATCAGATGTGTTCAATATAGTCTATACGGAGCATTTGCCTGCTTTCAGGGAAATCTATCGGTTGCTTCTCGGATGTGCCATGTCCAATTCTACATAACGTAGGACTTTTTCCTATCCGAAAATCAAGCTGCTTACGGCTATCTGATGCATCAAATCGCTTTCATGTTCTCTTTCTCTTGCGTTTTTTCTTTGTGGCAGGGTGCATCACTGATGAAATGGAACCTTCTGCTTCAAAACTCTCAGATGAAGTATGTAAGATATGCTATCGTTTTTAATTGTATCTTGATCACCTTCAACTAACCACTTTTCAATGAAACTAATGACCTCCTCATAATAAGATGGAGCTTGCTGCAGAAGATAAGGAGGCTTCTGATCTATCGATGTCTCCTTGTTTCTTTCATCCTCTGACTGATACTGAAGCTTCTGTACCTGTATTGTAATGGCATCCATCTGGCTAGAGTGTTCAACCTTCATAGCACTGATTTCCCTAGCATGGTCTTCCTCCATGATTAATAAATTATTTTGAAGACATCTGATTAGCTTCCATATCTTTTATTACTTTGTCATTCTTTGCTTTTACGGTCATCAAGTAATGTTGCATAGAGTTTATCTCTTTCTTATGATTTGCTTGCATGATAGCCAACTGATTATTATAATCGAATGTCATGATAGTCATTTCTTCATCCATAGTTAATAACTTGTTTTGCATAGAATTAATTTCCTTATCATGATTAGCTTTCATGGTTTCCATCTCCTTATCTCGCTTTTCTCGATGGGTGTATAAAGTTTTCATATCTTTGACATAATGAGTTACAAACTTTTCTTGATTATGCTCCATATTTTTTACCAGCCACATTAGTTCCTCTATAATTTGCTTCTGATTTTCCCTTTCATTGTCGACACTAATTTGACAATTTGTCCCTGCTTTTCCACTATCATGGATTTGATCTGTAACGGTGCAAGTGGATGGCACATTCTGATATGGAGAATTGTCTTGAAATCTTTCATCGACAACTCGACCCTTCACGAGATCACTTTCATCCTGTTGCATAATTTTAGGGGTACAAGGCGAGCTATCTTGATAACCATATCTATCTTTAAAAGCATGAATGATGTCTTGTAAAGAAGTGAAAGAATCTTCAGGACAATTATTAAACCAATTCAAAGCATCACCCTCTAAAGAAAAAGCAAATAAACGCATTTTGACATCTTCATGATCATATTAGGGAGAACTACAATATATGAGCATTATATGAGAAAACCTGCATAGATGTTTTTTAACAGCGACTAAATCACCACTCAAGAACAAAGACAATTTATGAATGGCCACTTCCGGAATATCATGGAGAACATCAGTAAAATGACACAAGGTAAACGAATAATCCATAATGAATAACGAGGGACCAAATGGATGATAGAGAGAGATCTCTACTTAAGAGAATCAAGAGATCCACAAGAAGCGAGCTTCGAGTAGAAATTCTTGTAGAAATGAAAAAAGTGGAGTTGCCACTTGAACATGTATCTAACTCTAGGATCCAAAAGGTCGCAAACAACCGGATATAAGAGAGGTCTTTTTGTCTGAGAAAAATAAATGAAAAGAAATGGAGTCACCACCCAAACAAGAAATGAACCGAGATGTCCAAGTGCTAAAAGTGCAAATGAAAGGATTAACAAGATGACAAAAGATAGGGCGATGAAAAGATCAAATAACGCCAGGAAACGTTGTGCCACTTGACAGGCTAATGAATGGCAAAAAAGATGAGATGATTGAAATGATGAAAGATGAATTTCATGAGGACCAAGGACAGAAAAACTCTGTCCCCGGCAATGGCGCCAAAAAATGTTGTCGCACAAAGTGTCTAGGCACCATGACAATGCTCAGACCGAGGGCTGTCACCCTAATCCCAATCTCTCCCTTTAAGTCATCTCCCTATAGCAGGCTAAGGGGGGTAGATCCTATGGGATAACAGAGAACCAGTTGTGAATCAGCCGGTTTGGGAGGCACTGCGAAGCAATCGAATACTTGATTTAGGCTTAGCGAAACTGTCAGGCCAGGCAGTAACTCCATAAGGCAAAAATGATTTGACTGATTTATTCCTTTAGGTAGGTCTTCATTATATACATGAGGGAGAGACTGTTCAGTTCGTCTCCCGATGACTGTTCATATTTCCTATTTATCTATTTACATTAATTCACCCAATCACAAGGATTAGGTGTCAACATTCCCCCCCTTAATCTGAAGGGATGTTGGTGAGTCCAAGCATCATTCTGAATCGTTCAAGCTTTTCCCTTTCAAGTGCTTTGGTGAAGATGTCTGCAATTTGCTCATTTGTGGAACAATGACGAAGATGGATTGTTTTGGCCTCAACATGATGTCGAATCAGATGATATTTAGTATTGATGTGCTTCGTTCAATCATGGAACTTTGGGTTCTTCGCCAACTTTATTGCAGAGGTATTGTCAATCATGAGTGGAGTTGATTGTACTTGTTTTACCTGTAAATCTTCAAAAAAATTCTTGAGCCACACAATTTCTTTTGTTGCTTCAGCTGCTACCACGTATTCTACTTCTATTGTGGAATCTGCTGGCACTGATTGTTTGCGTGATCTCCAGGAGACAGCTCCTGATCCAAGACTCATAGCATATCCTGAAGTTGATACCCCAGTTTCTTTGTCTCCATCGAAGTCTG